>JAJIZL010091842.1:0-13243 GCA_023969395.1 Amblyomma maculatum
CACACGCACGCACGCACGCACGCACGCACGCACGCACGCACGCACGCACGCACACACACACACACACACACACACACACACACACACACACACCACTGCATTCATACCCTCCCAGCAAACTCTTCATCAAAGCTAAGGTACTTCCCACAACGACGATATCATGAGCGTTGCGTACTGTCTTCACTATGTCAATAAAATATAGGGCACGCAACCAGTACAATTTCAGCGAATCGCCGAAAAAGCTAAGCTGCGCGTCGAAATCAACTCACCAGGCCAAAGCAGAGGTCCACAACGAAGATCTCGATCAACACCACGGCGATCTTTGGTCCTACGACAAATTATTAGAAACCACTCTCCCACACGTAAAACGAAGAGAGGCAACCGGAGCCCAGCCCTATTCAACCCCCTTACCTTAAAATCAACACGACCTTGAGCTACAAACATCCCTTCCTGGGTGTAGGAGTGGAACTGTGGAGATTGCACCGCGCCAAATGCTTGGTCTTGCGCAGAAGCTCGCTCAACCCGCCCCTAAGTACATCTATCTACAAGAGACTGGCACAACCTCCTCCACCCTAACAGGTTATCAAATATTCACTACTTCCGACGACCCTCAAGTGGTTACGCTCATTGCTAGCTACATTGCCGCAAAGCAGCGTATACCATCGCACGTACTTCTGTTACCCGTAATCTTGTTGAACTCCTACCTATTTGATAGCACACAACCAGCCTCCGCGTGCTCAACATATCGAGTGTTTCAGCGAAGGTGATATATATTTAAAAATAGGTGCTTTGAGATAACTAGACGGCTTCATCAGCTTTCCGATACCCATGTTAGCTGATATCAGAAAACAGGAGAATCATGCAAACTATAGTAAGCTAGGTAACTGGGCCCAAATAGTTGACGTTCTAACTATTATACTTAGGTGTTTTAATGCAATTGGAGATTTGTAGCGAGCCGCTTGTAATAAAAATGTCATTTTATAAAATTTCGAAAGCGCGCCTTCCGTCGACACCGGGGCTTAACGAATTTCGACATTATCGATGCAACGAGGACGAGGAGACAACGACGCAGACACAGCGCTGCGTCCGTGTAGTTGTCCCCTAGCTCTCGTTGTATGCGCTGCACCGATAATATCTAACCAACGTGCCCAAGCGTCTATCTTGCCTGCATTTCGTACACCGCGCGTCCTTTTTGGAAAGAATACGCTGCGAAATGAGATCACTCACTGGGTGTCAATCGAGCTCAGCTGCCACCCATACTGCAGTGCTCGACAATGCTAGCGACCAAGTTACAGGCGCGCCACACAATGGCGCGTAGTAACTAATGTCGCTTCGTGGTTCGGCGAAGAGGCGCGCTATTCAAAGCGGGTGCGTTGCGGACGAAATTTATTAAGCCACAGCGCCGAGGGAAGTCCGTTCTTGAAAATTTAAAAAGTGATGTGACTATTATTAGTGGCCGGCTACAAATCCCCGATTGCGTTTAAATACTGAAGTGTTTTAGTTAAAAAGTAAACTGTTAGAGGTTAGTTATCCTCTTAGTAGTTAGCATGATATGCTTGTTTTCTGATGTCAGCCAGCCCTGGTATTGGAACGCCGGTGAGCCCGACCAGGACAGGTAGCTGTGCCCCCCTAGGCATATGTCCCGACCTAGCACCTGTAAAGTGTCTCCCTGATGAAGTGGTTCAACACCAAGACTCAATCGTAAACTGAAATTGTGAATCACGAAGTTTAGAAAAAAAAAAGCCCTTGAATAATTGTTTAATCATTATAGCCAAATGTCACAAATGTGTACCAGGCTTCAGGGCACGGTGCTCATACTTCCTTCTTCTGTCATCTTTTGGACCCGCCCGAAAGCCAGAGACACTCCAGTCAAGCACTCTGCAAGATCATACATGATTACCCTGGTACCAATGATGGCATCGACCGATACTAGGTTCTGCGGTCACCACTGGCTATCCTAACTACATTGTCTCCCCAACCAAACATACTCATCACAACGACAGAAGTTAATAAAGCTATACATGCCTTCCCCAGAAACACAGCGCCAGAACAGGTGGCATACAGAACAGTTTTGCCGAAATCTCGGCAAAGACTTTGTGGCAACCCTCGATGCTCACTTAATTTAATCACATCAGAAGTAGTTACGAACTGCCAAACCATTTGGAAGACGCTGAGATTGTTCTCATCCCCCTGTAAGCAAGCCGCCAATTCCTACCAATTTTCGCCCATCTCTTTCCCACAGTGCATCGGTATAAGCACTTTGAATATATTGATGTCAGCCGCTTGCAAAACTTTTTGGGAAAACCGGTGCTTTATCGTTATGGGGTTGTAATAGGGGGATAAATGCGTTTTCCCCGCTTAGTCGCGGCTGACAGTCCAAACCGTCGACCCCACCCAGTGCTCTTGGGAACAAAGGAACAACACAGGCTGACAACAAACAGGCATTTATTGCTGCAAGAACAACAACGCCAGCTGGCAATAAAACACGCTAATGAATCTAGGGCGTCCGACTCACCAGCAAGACTACGGGCGAATGTTCGCCCATGCGAGGGCAGGGGATAAGCTTCGATGCCAGATAGGGCGAGCAGGCGGGAAAAGTCCCGCGAGGCGTTCGCCTCGCCGGTGACTGAGTAGTCGCGCGATGATGCATCCGCTCGCGTCGAGTTCCCCAGCGACCCTAACTTGGCTTTGCCCGCATGCGCTGTGGTAAGACCAGAGGTGGCGCTTGTGCTGCCGCGACGCTGGCGCCACCTCTCAATAGTTAAACGTCAACCATTTAATCGGGCGCCATCCTGGGATAGCTAGAGTAACTACCGCGGGGAAAAGCAGACTTTAAAGAGAACGAGGGGAGATCGTTCCCCACGTCGTGCACCCCATTCAGCTTCCGAGCTCATGTATTTACCCAAGATGTGTTCCTCTAGCTCGAAGACTGCTTCCTTGACCGTTTACCTTCAGTTCAGTTCAGTTCAGTTCAGTCGTTCAGTCATGTCCGACTCTTCGTGACCCTATGGACCATGTCACGCCATGCTTTCCGGTCCCTCACTATCTTCCTAACATCACATAACTTCATCTGCAGCGCCTCGAGGATGCCATCTAACCATCGCGTTCGCTGCCTACCCCTTCTCCGGCGACCCTCAACCTTTCCCAACATCAAATCTTTCTTCAGCGACTCCTCTCTTCTCATCACATGACCAAAATAGCTGAGCTTTAACTTTAGAATTTGAACCTCCAATGAGCAGTCAGGGTTTATGGTCGACAATATCGACTGATTTGATCTTCTGACAGTCCAAGGAACTCTCAAGAGTCTCCGTCAGCGCCACAATTCAAACGCGTCAATTCTTCGGCGGTCAGCCTTCTTCACAGTCCAACTCTCGCATCCATACATCACAACTGGAAAGACCATAGCACGAGTTATACGGATCTTGGTTGGCAGACCAATGTCTCTGCTCTTTACTAGGCGGTCAAGACTAACCATGGCTCTCTTTCCCAGAAGCAGGCGTCTCCTAATTTCATGGCTGCAGTCTCCTTCCGGAATAATCTTGGAGCGCAAGAAGAGGAAATCTGTCACAGCTTGCACTTCTTGTCCCTTGATGCTCCAGGATTTGATAGGGCAAGACGCCATGATCTTTGTCTTTTTAATGTTTACTTTAAGTCCAAACTTCTCACTCTCTTCTTTTACGCGCATCAGAAGTCTCTTGAATTCCACTTCACTTTCTGCCATTAAAGTGGTATCAACCGCATATCTAAGGTTGTTGATACGTTTTCCAGCAATCTTCAGTCCAGCTGAAGACTCGTCCAGACCGGCCTTCCTCATGATGCACTCTGCATATAGGTTAAATAGGCAGGGCGACAGTATGCAGCCTTGCCTCACTCCTTTTTCAATCGGAAACCAATCAGTAAGACCATGCCCAGTTCTGACTGTGGCCTCTTGCCCTTCATACAGGTTCCTGAGGAGATAGATGAGGTGAATTGGAACTCCCATCTCTTGGAGAGCTTGCCACAATCTGCTGTGACCTACGCAGTCAAACGCTTTAGCATAATCAATAAAGCAGAAGTAGATGGGTTTCTGGAACTCTCTTGCTTTTTCCATGATCCAGCGAAGGTTGGCAATTTGGTCTCTAGTTCCTCTGCCCTTGCGAAACACAGCTTGCACGTCCGGAAGCTCCCGATCCACATACTGTTGCAGCCTACCTTGGAGGATTTTCAACATCACCTTGCTAGCATGCAAAATAAGCGCGATCGCGCGGTAGTTGAAACAATCCTTGGCACTGCCTTTCTTTGGAATGCGGATGTAAACTGATCTCCTCCAATCCTGTGGCCACTGCAGGGTTGTTCACATCTTCTGACATAATGTATGCAGGATGTTAACAGCGTCATGGTTGAGGTTTTGAAGCAACTCAGCCGGAATCAATTCCGCTAACTTTGTTCTTAGCAAGGCTGGCTAAGGCCCATTCAACTTCACTCTTCAGGATGCCCGGCTCGAGATCGGTAATCACAACCGTTTTATGTTGGGTTTGCACATCCGGGTCCTTCTTGTACAGTTCTGCGTGTTCCTGCCACCTCTTCTTTATCTCTGAGGCTTCAGTGAGGTCCTTGCCTCGTTTGTCCTTTATCACGCCTAGCTGAGCACAGAAGCTTCCTTTGATATCTTTGATTGTCTTATATAGAGCTCTTGTGTTTCTTAATTGGCTGTTTTCCTCAACTGCTTGTCACTGTATGTTCAGGAAGGCATTCTTATCTCTCCTTGCTATTTTCTGAAAATCCTCATTGAGAACCTTGTATCTTTCTGTTTCCCCCATAACGTTTGCTATAGGGAACCCAAGCTCAAGTTTCGCAGCGCGATGGCAGCGCCTCATTCCTGGCATGGTGGTGAAATGTGAAACGATGGGACGTCGCCGAAGCAGACGCTCCGCTAGCTTCCTGTGCACATGCGGCGATCGAGTTGCGCCTGGCGGTTATTTGGCGATACAAAAACGCTTCTGCTGATGCGAAACGGGGGTACTAAATAGCATTGTGTCATGGGTAGCCACAATAGTAGGCGAAGCGCCAAAAGATGAGGCTCACGTGTGGAACTTTGTAGATTTCATTGGAAGCGTTTCCACAAGGCCTGTTTTCCAACCGCCATGATAGCATTCTGAGAAGACTCGCGTTCTTTGTGTAAACGAAAAGGGCCAATGTTTCCCCTCTCCATATACTCAGAAATGCTCGACAGTTGACAAAGACGTCTTAGAGAAGCATCAAAAGAGTACAATGGTTTAACATCATGTATACGAAGTGAAGGGGGTGGAGGATTATCCTGCTCTTCGCTCCGCGCGTGTCTTGCTTTGCTGATTTTCTGTGCTCTCTCCCTGCTTTGCGAGTGCTCTGAAAGCAACTAAATCAACAGATATTCAGCGTGCGATGTCCGCGATCGACAATTATGTGTGAATGTGCCCTACGACCAAGAAAATATCTAGGAACGAGGCCTTTTTTTTTGGGGGGGAGGGGGGGATGGAAAACATGCTTGGCTGAGCCGCTTTTACAGATTTCCGCAAATTGGCCAATAAATGAGCCAACATTATTATTATTATTCATAACAGAAATATCTTGAATACAAAACCGATCCTAGTTACGGCTCGATTGACACTACTCGCACGGAGCACCCTATTCGCGTCACAGATTTCGTAAATGCAAACCAAATATAAATGAAGCGCAACCATTTAGTAAGAACCGAAATAAAGCACGATTGTAGTACAAGCTTGGATTTCACCTTCCTTCCGAGCCAGCGAGCCGGTTATGTCGCGTGCAGCGCGCGGAGCACGCATGTGCTTTTGAGACTGTTAGCGTTCGTGCCTTTGAAGAAACATCTCCTTCGGACTATAGCTTATTATTCTACTGCAAGATTTGCTTTAGTAACGTCGTAATAATAAAAACAAAACCGTATATAGATCTCATGCTACAGGCCAAAACGATGATCAACAAGCGAGCAGCTTTATTTCAGAGTACTGATCATACTTCCGCAGTTTTTAAACATATTATAATGTAGCGTGTGCAACAGCAGCCGCTAGGCGGTTGCTCATCGAGTCTCGTGCGCGGACTCGAAGAAGTGGCTCCGTGGCGTTCGATGAGAAGAAGCTGAAGTCGGCTGCTTTCACTCGGTGCTGTGGACCTGCTCTCCTGTGCCTGCTAGATCAACCCCCCTATTAAAACCAACCTTCTGGTTACGGGCCTAAACGGCTACGTGACCATATACGACAGTATAGTTACATAGCTGACTTACCTCGAGATAAACTTCCTACGTTTTCGCTAACGTGGGAAACGCATTCACAATCAATATTTACTCATCGCCGTCTGTCGTCTGCTCTACAGTGCAGACGTGAATAAAAGTTTTCTCGCCTATAATTACGTTTCCTCCATGGAAACACGCGGCAGGTTGTCCAATCATCAAGACGGAATGCAGGCGGCATGTCGCGATGCGCCTGCGGGGGCGCGTCAGGGAGCGTGCTCGTTCGAGAGAAAGCGCACGTCGCGAAGGCAGCGAGCCAAGCCGGCGGCGTCCCAGTGCGTTTTTCTGCCACAGATGGCGTTGCCCATCAGGAGCCGCAGCGCCACCCAACGATGCTTTGGGAGCCTATCCTACTTTCCTCAGCTATTTGCGAAGCCTCTTCAGGTAACCAGTTTGCTTTCTTGCGTTTCTTTTGCTTTGGAACTATCTTAGTAGCAACTTCTTGTATTATATCACGAACATAAGTCCACATCTCTTCAGGCTCTCTGTCTTCTAGATCTGATTCTTGAAATCGATTCCTCACTTCCACAGCATAGTCTGATGGAATTTGATCCAGATCATACCTGAAAGGCTTTCTAGTTTTTGCGTTTTCCTCAATCGAAGCTTAATTTTGGCAACAAGAAGCTGATGATCGGTGCCACAATCGGCCCCAGGCCTTGTTTTTACTGCTTGTATAGAGCTCCTCCATCTCTCCCGGCAAAGAATATAATCGATCTGATTCCTGCACAGACCGTCCGGTGAAGTCCATGCGTACAGGCGCCTCTTGTGCTGTTGAAAATGAGTATTCGCTATGGTCAGGTTGTTTTCTTGACAAAACTCTACTAGCCTCTGCCCAGCTTCATTTGGCTCACCAAGACCGAACTTGCCTGTAATTCCGGATATTTCTTCACTGCCCACCTTAGCATTCCAGTCTCCTATGAGAAAAAGGACGTCTGATGATGGAGTGCGGTCTAAAAGGCGTTGCAGGTCAGCATAAAGTCTCTCAACGTCAGCTTCTTCAGCAGTTGTGGTTAGTGCATAGACTTGGATAACTGTTATGTTGAAAGGGTGACCTTGGATCCGAAGTGAAATCTTTCGGTCGTTCTGGGGGTTTTACCCTAGCACTGCTTTGCCCATTCTTCTGTTTACTATGAGAGCGACCCCATTCCTTATCCCGGATTCGTGCCCACAATAAAAGACATAATGATCGCCGGAATTAAATTCTCTAATTCCGGTCCACTTGAGCTCGCTGATACCCAAGATATCAATGTTCAATCTGTCCATTTCTCGCTTGACGACATCCAGTTTACCTTGCGTCATAGATCTTACATTCCACGTTGCTATGTGATATATCTCCTTGCAACATCGGACTTTCCGGTCCTTTCCCGACACATCCACAACTGAGCGTCCTTTTGGCTTTAGCCCAGCCGCTTCATTCGTCCTGGAGCTACTAGGAATCGCCCTTTGTTCATCCCCAGTAACATGTGGGATGCCTTGCAACCTGGGGGGTTCATCTTCCGTCGCCATATCATTAATGCTATTGTGACTGGCCATAGGGTTTTCTTGGCAGGAAATACTGGAGTGGGTTGCCATTACCTTCTCCAGTGAATCACATTTTGTCAGAACTCTCTTTCGTGACATGTCTATATTGGGTGGCCCTACACAGCAGAGCTCACGACTTCATCGAGTTTCGCAAGCCCCTCCGCCACGACAAGGCAGTGATCCATTTCATCCACCGCTTAATATATCGTTGCCCTGGGCATCAAAGAAGAATTCAGCATCGTCGGCCACTCCCTGGTTCTTTAGAACTTTGCCACTACGAGGTGCGGAGAGAATTGGTGGACTAATTTAAATCATTTACTTCCCCCGCGACTGAAGAGCCTCTATTTGTATCGAAGCTGCCGACAGGGGGACCAACGTCGCCTAGCGGAACGAGCCAAGGCAGCGACCCTCCGCATTGCAACCCTGCATTATAGGTCTGACTTGTGTTCGGCAATGTTGTTCCCGAAAAATGTTTTCAGCTTGGGCCACCTGCATACCTGTCGTCCACTGCAACTGGGTTCATTTTATTTGCGACTGGAATATTTTAAAGTATTATCAGCAGTTCCTCATTCGCACAGTTCATGTCATTCCCTTAAATGTTATTAACTACACCACCGCTTAATTTGATTGTTGTTATCCGTAGGTTAGAATAAGAAAAGGAGGGGGGGGGGGGGTCCCACGCTAAATCAGTTCGCCCATCGACAAAAGACAATCAAGGCGTCATTACGTGGACACTTAGGACAACTCCAATCAATTATTGTTACCAGTAAAAGTTGACTCCCCGGCTCCTTTTTGGCTAGGCTGCCGGTTGTCTAGTAGCGAATGACGCACTTAACAGCGAAAAAAATTAGATTTAAAATATTCCCGCCAGTCAATTCGAAATCGTGACGTCATAGCCAAAAAGGGCTGGTTGCCATTGCTCTGGAGCTAACTGCGAGGTAGCCCAAAAACCGGAATACACACTAGACGAATCTTGCGAAATCAGGCCGCTGATGGCGACATCTGCATTTAGTTTCTTGGCCTTTTCTGGCTTATCAGAGCTCTAAATTTCCTGTCAGTGGTTTCACTGTTCTTAGAACGTTGCATCCTATTTACACAGGTCAATTTCGATTTGTCCTCAGTATCCCCTTTAAAAATTTTGCTATCTAATCTATGCTACGCCTAGATTATTTAGCTGCAGGAATACATATGCGTGTTCCCCCATGTTCTGTGCATAAACAAAGGCGATCGGCAGTAGTACTCGTGGAATGTTCTGCTGATGACGACGTCATTGTTTGAGGTCATAAATGAGATACTCAAAACGAAAATGTTCGTTCAAACGCGAGTGCCGGATTAGCTTAGTGCAGAATTTTGACCAGCCAGCCACATTCGCTCATTAGTCTCGAAATATCGAATTTTTCACAACGATGGTAATGTTGGCTATACCTTTTGTAGCGGGAAAATATAGCTGGAAAATAAAGAAAAAAGAAAGCTACAGAACATAGGAAGTACACCAAGAAAGCGATCCACCTGTGCATGTCCACACGCGCGTACACGTGTACACAACATCCACGGCCCAGTTACAACTAACTGCTCTCCACCACTCGGCGAGCCTCCTCTTCACGCCGCTGCACTTCTGCTAGAGGGAACTAACTACCTCTGCGCACTACTTGGCCGCCGGCCATTCCCAACGGCGCCGTCGTATGTTGCGGACGTGGTTGGGGACACCATAGTTGGGGAGAAACGTCTCTGGGCGTGTGGCGCCCTCTATGGCTGGCATGGAGAGCCGAGGACCACGTGCCGAGGACAGATCAAGCGATGTGGAAAAGTGGCGCCATCTAGAGCTGCTGCGGCAATCCTTGGCGCTAGTTGTGCCCCACGCTAGAAAGTCGCCCATACTAACGATCTTCTGCCATCGCAATGTCGTTACTGAAGGTAGTAAGTGAAAAACTCCATTCGCAGTAGGTAGTAATACCTACTACGAATGTAATACCCCCGAACCGGGGGTCATTAAGGTAATAAAGTGATGTGATGTGATGTGATGTGATGTGATGTGATGTGATGTGATGTGATGTGATGTGATGTGATGTGATGTAGTGCTTCAATTGGCGATATTTTGAACTAATACTTAAAACAACAATACACCAGAATTTTCGAAACTCATTTTAGAGTCTTAAGCGCACCTATGGAGGCCCTGTAGCCTTGGTGAACGGACAATGTGAGTTGAAAATGTAGCCTTTAGATCTATGTGCGGATTTGAAAAACAAAAAGGTTGACGCAATCAATGCCTCTGTGCGTGAAACACAACCTCAATAAATGAACATTATTCAACGATCAGTACAGGGCTAGCAATAAATTCATAACCGGATGCAGTGAAAGCACGGGAGCTCCATGAAAGCCGCGCGGTAAGCCATAGAGGCAATAAATTTACAGTACAAATCCATCGAACGGAATGCTAGGTATGTACAAATTGGTCCAATAAATATGATTCGCTATGAATTATTGCGTCACAGCACTGCGAATTTTATTCGGTTGCGGAGATGTGGTTGGGAACGGGTTCAAATTTCCTGACACCTGCAAATTTAACCATGCATGCCTCTTGATAGTTGATTACGATAGACTGTGCATTTCTTTGTTGCTGAGGAGCTGGGGGGCTATATTCGAGCATACACTAGAACGATACCTGGTAGTCTCTTTTCCCCGCAAACTAAGTACGGATTGCTATCAACGAAGAAAAAAAAAAGCAACAATGCGCGCAAGCGGCTTTCACTTAGTGCTACATAGTGGGGAAAGCAGATGCTTTAGGAAACGGTCAAACACAGGTCAATAGGGCAAATATTCCTGCGTGTAATATTGGCACTGCCCTCTTCAGAGAAAGATTCAGCGCACAGTGCCTAATGCACCTAAAGCCATGCGTCTGGGATGGTCCTCTTCATTCAATGACGTTGGTACCTGATTTTCGTTGTTTATCATTAACTGTTCTCATATGTACACGTTTAATACAGTTAAAGAAAATATAAATATTGTGAGGCCGAAGGACGCCCCAGCAAATTCACCTTTCTATTTCAGATGAGCCGAAGCAGCAGCTATCGACTAAGCACAGCTCATCAACACTTCGTCTTCTTTCCACGACCCGATGTCCGATGATGATTATGCTCAGATGAAAATGAAGTTCACTCACAGTGCTTACAACCTTCCCCCTCCCGAACGAAAGCGACCATCCTAGTCGCAAATTATATCTCAAGGGCGGCTGTTAAAGTGTTTCAAACGCGACACGTGCACAATCTCAGTGCCGCGACACCGACGATCGCGAACAGGCGATGCAGGTGTGATGAGATAGTTTACCGGGGAAGTTTGTTCTAGAACCGTATACGGGCCAATAAAACGGCTCAGAAACTTTTCAGAGGCCGGGGATGCGAGTAGGTGTCCAGAGTAGCACTTCGTCTCCAGGGCGGAAAGACACGGAGCGATGGGTCGTGTCATACGTGTTTTTCCTGGAAGCTTGAGTGGCTTCGGTAAAAGGCGGGCACGATCACGGCAGTGGGCGATACGAGACACGAACTGTTCGTGGGAAGGCGCGGCAGAAGGAGTGGAAGCTGAGAAGAAAGATGCTTCGAGTGAGAAGGTAGGGTGGCGGCCATAAACGTGAAAAAACGGAGAGTAGGTGGCTCGTTGAACGGCAGTGTTGTAGGCGAAGGTGACAAAGGGGAATAGAGTCCCAGTTGAGGGTGAATGTAGGTGGACAGCATATCAGAAAGGTTGCGATAAAAGCGTTCTGTGAGGCCATTGGTCTGAGGGGGGTAAGGAGATGTAGTTTCGTGCACCGTGCCTGAAGCATGAAGCACTGCGGCGAGGACGGTGGAAGGGACGACTTGCCACTATCGCTAAGGAGGAGGCGAGGGGCGCCATGGCGAAGAAGTATGGTGTGGAGGAAGAAGTTGGCGATTTCGGAAGCGGAGCCGGAAGGAAGTGCCGCGGTTTCAGCGTATCGGGTGAGGTGGTTAACTACCCAGCGGTTGCCAGCTGGAGTCAAGGGTAGGGGTCCATACAAGTCGATTCCGACGACTTCGAAAGGTGTGAAAGGACATTGGAGAGGTCACAAGAGACCGACAGGAGGCGACGTAGACCGCTTGCGTCGTTAACAAGGGATGCGAGACGCTACATATTTCAATACTGAGGTTGAGAGGTCAGGCTAGAAGAAACGACTTTTGATGCGGTCGTAGGTTTTGTGGCATCCAATGTGACCTGCGGTGGGGTCGTCGTGAGAGCGAAGAAGGACTTACGGGAACCCAGATGTGGCCCAGTGGGCTGTAGTTGTGCCAAAATAATGTGCCATCCTGTAACTTGAAATTGTTGAGCCGACGACGGAAGCGGGCAGTCTAATAACACCGGTGAGACTATCAATCAGCTTTCAGCAGTAAGGGTCAGCATTCTGGTGGTGAGCAAAATTACAGTCTATTTCTGGCGTGGGAGCAATAGAGGCGGCGCTCAAAGACTGGATAACTGTAGGGTTTAAATGACGTGACTCCGTTGGGACAGGTGAGGAATGCGAGGACATGTGTTGCGACGGCGAAGCAATAGGGCAACGAGAGAGAGAGCGTCGGCATCCTTGTGCTTCTTGCCCGATTTGTAAGTGACAGTGAAGTCATACTCTTGAAGGCGCAGGATCAACCGCCGGAGACAACCGGACAAATATTTCAAAGACGATAACCCATTCTTGCTCGGTAATAGTGTAGTTTTGTTCCGCAGGAGTCAGAGTTCGGCTTGTATAGGCAACAACATTTTCTATAGAGGTGACTTGGCGTTGCAGAAGGACAGCGCCAATGCCATGGCTACTGGCGTCGGTGTGCAAAATAGTCGGAGCTTTGTCATCAAAATGGCAGAGGACGGGACCCGAAGTCAGAGCACGCTTCAGAGTTTCAAATGCTCTTTCGCAAGCAGGAGACCGGACGAAAGGCGTGTCGGTGTGAAGAAGCGGTGAGGCAATACAGGCAAAATTGCTGATGAATCTACGAAAGTATGATGCCAAGCCGAGTAAACTGCGAAGATATTTTACCTGACTCGGACGGGGAAAGTGCAGCGCAGCAGCGATTGTTTCAGGGTCAAGCTTAATTCCTTCGCTGCTTGCGGGATGGTCAAGAACTTTAATAGATTTTGATGCAAAACGGCATTTCTTCGTGTTTAGCTGTAGGCCTGCACGGAAAAGTGCTGTCAAAACTTTATCGAGACGAGTAAGGTGTTCGGAAAATGACGAAGAAAAAATGATGTCATCTAAGTAACAGAGACATGTTTTCCGTTTAAAGCCGCAGAGAACTGTGTCAATCATGCACTTGAATGTAGCAGGAGCGTTGCAGAGTCCAAATGGCATTACATTGAATTCGTATAAACCGTCCGGTGTTGCAAAGGCAGTCTTCTCTTTATCATCTTCATGCATGGGGATCTGCCAGTAGCCTGATCTTAAGTCAAGGCTGGAGAAGA
>JAJIZL010091887.1:0-12841 GCA_023969395.1 Amblyomma maculatum
AAAGCGGCTTAACCAGATGGCATACAGGCCAAGATATTCAAGGACAATGCTGATCTGCTTTGTGTCCCATTATGCAGAATATTCAATCTGCGATAGACTCTAGCTTATACCCCGATACTTTAAAAGCTGCGAAAGTTGTTCCGACACACAAATGTGTTGAACCTAACAACCCGTCTAGTTACAGACCAATATCTGTACTAAGTATCATCAATACATTGTTCAAAAAATTAATTGCCTCCCAATTGAAAACATTTTTAGTACTAATCATATCATTTGTCCTCAGCAGCATGGATATTTTTTCTAGTAGGTCCACGTCCACGGCTGTATTTACTCTATCACAACTTTTTTTATCTGCTCTTCATAACCTTAACATACCTGTAAGCATATTTATAGATACTGTTTCACACTCCATTCAAGAAAGCTTTCGACGCTGTTTCACATTCCATTCGTTTAATGGAACTGGAAGCATATGGTGTACGTAGCAGAGCCCTTGAATGCGTTAAAAGTTACCTATCCTCACGACAGCAGCAAGTCGTCTTCAAGCACTTCAAGTCTGCACACCAATACATGACATGTTGTGTACCCCAATGCTCAGATCTGGGATCTCTTTTGTTATCCCTCTTTATTAATTACCTCCCGAATGCATTACTATGTTATCAAATTTTGATGTAAGCGGATGATACTGCACTTAGTTTTACTGGTAACTTGATTCAGTGAATGCAAAATGCTATAAACAGTGAACTCCTACGTATCTCCACTTGGTTTCATAATAATCATCTAGCTTTAAACAGTGAAAAAAACCACATACGTTATTTTTTGTTCAAAACAAAAGTGTATTGATACAAGTAGTTTTTTTCTATTAGTGTTGATAAAGATATTATTGAAAGTGTGTCTTACTTCAATATTTAGGGGTTATGTTTGATTGCCACTTGTCTTGGGAAGAACAGCTGAGCTGAGTGTGTAGAAAGGTTGCGTACGGTTGTTTTACTTTGGCAAATGCACAGCGGCACTTTCCACGTGCTATTCTTTGATCACTCTACACTATTTCGCAGTCATCTTAATTATTGCAGTGAACCATGGGGAACCACATAAAAACGTATTTATCACCATTGTTTAGACTGCAAAAGCGTGCATTGAAAATCATGGGATTACCTACCTCCGATAGTTCTAACAATAACATTTTTGACGCACTACAATTCATGTCGTTCGCAACCTTACACGACTACAAAATATCTCTTATTGTTAATAATATTCTACGTACCAACTACCGCTTACCTCTTAGTATATTCAATATTCCAGTCCGCAGCTCTAGGAAAGCAAGCAATGGCAAATTTAATCTTCTCTTTTGTCACAATGAATAAAATTTACATTAGCGAAAATTTGGAACTCGTTGCCAATAGAAATAAAACAATCTAGAAATTTCAAACTGGCATGCAAAGGACATTTTCTCGGAATCGGAGCAAGGCTACAAATTTAGTTTTTCTTCAATGTGTTTGTCACAGCTGACCTATGTTATTTTGTATTGGACCGCTGACTAGCCTCATTGGCTATCGGTCCAAATATCTGTGTATAAATGTTTCCTTGTATCATTGAATAAAACTTCTTGATTCTTGAACATCGACTATATATTGTGCTCAGTGTGGCAATTTGTTGGAACGAAAAGAAAAGCTGTAGGTAGTACGGACGAATGAATAATCAATTTTCATAATATATTTTTCACATAACGTTAACTGCAATGACGATTTCGTCACTTTAAACTTAAGATGACAGCATAATAGCTGGGGACCAGTAACTGAATCTAGGCGAGACAGTTAGCGCGTTTAAGTGCAATGCAAGCATGAGAGAAAATATTCCGAACCTGTTGGAACATAATAGACGTTTTGTAAACATCGCGCTTGAGATACTAGGACACCGAATGTTTAAATATTTCTCATGAACATGACTATTCGTTTGTGGATGCGTACAACTTATCAAGAAATTGTCAATGAGTGCCTTCAAACAACCAGAAACGCTGGACTGTTTTACCACTATTTTGGGCCTGCAAAGAGCAACAAGATTGCTATGCTATGTGCTATGTGCTAATTTCCGGAAGCTTTTTTGGCAAGTTTAGTGTGGCTAGAAAATAAATGCTTAAATCTTGTTCGGGTTTTCTTTGTTCCATAAGTGGTGAATCCTTTGGGTTAGACAAATTTTGTGCGAGCTCTTGGCCATTCTCCAAGATCGCGGAAATTCGGTTATCACAAGGAACGAACTCCTGCATCACACCTGATGAGCCAGAGGCGGCAGGAATAGAGGCGGATATATATGGGCGTTCCATAAAGACTGTTTTTGGGAGGTGGGACACTGCGGTCATATTTTGGAAATTGATTTATGGGCCCCTCAGCCCCAAAAATGTTGTGTTTCGCGAAATTTCTCGCATAAAAGGAGGAGACAGTGATGATTCCTCTACAGAGCAGTAAACCGCTCTGAGACCACATTTGCATCTCGGTAACGCCTCTCTCCGTTTCGGCACATTTCCCTCTCTGCGCTCGGATCACGGGAGATTGGAATAATCTCTCACATAACAGTCGAAATTGTATGCAAGGTCGAACAGCAGTATCTTCAAATGACTGAATGTTAGTTCGTTAGATTTTGAATCATAGTTGCGGTAAATTTTAATTGCCGTTCTGCTACCTAATGGTTTGCCTTGCTTCTGACGTGTCCCAATTTTAGAATTCAGGGCCGTGGTCTGAACAGGTGTTGTTTTTCGTTCTTCTCCGCTATGTGTCTGCTATATTACTGGCAATAAAATTTGCGTTCTCGTTTTCTTTCAAATACTGCCGAGGAAAATGTGAGCTAAAAAATTGCATAACGGAGTATAGTAGATGAAGTTTCCTTTGCAGGAGGTGATAAGGAAACGAAAAAAACAAACAAAATGTAGCCCTGTAGGATGAGTGACTAAACATGCACAATCCAAATAGCAGCTTAAACATAGATATACAAGCTCTTCGACCAGTTATGCGCTACAGCGCCGACATAGTTCGCCTTCGTCGACAAACGACGTGTTTAAGTCATCACGGTTGCTCAGTGACAATCGTAGCGCCGTAAGACGTGCATTGAGGCGTTTGCTTGGTGGTCTAAGGTGGAGCGCTAACCCTTTATTCCAAATGTTGATGAAAGTAACGAACATAGACAATCCAAAGGAAGAAATTAAGGCAGATGGTTAATGCCAGTCAATCATTTCGTTATGGCAAACTTGTTACGAGAACATCGTAAGCAGTAATATTTATTCGATATTGAAGCTCTCCATAATGTGCTAGATTAGCACATTCGTAGTAATTTCATGTTCATTGTCATCATCCGAATTATATTTAACCCCTGAAGTGGGTATACCCACTGCAGGGCGAAGGCCTCTCCTATATTCCTCCAAATAACCTGGTCCTGTGCTTGCTGCTTCCATTTGATCCCCGCGAACTGTTTAACCTAATCCTCCACATAATTTGCGGCCGTCCCCTGCTACGCTTTCCTTACGTTGGAATCCAATTTGTTACACTTAGCGAGCGTCAGTTATCCTCTCTGCACACTACATGATCGGCCCACGCCCATTTCTAGCTTCTTGATTTCCACTAGAATGTGAGAAACTCTAGCTATTTCTCTGACCACTCTGCTCGCTTCCTATCTCTTAGCGTTGAACATACCGTTTTCCACTCCATAGCTCTCTGCGCTGTCCTCAGCTTAAGTAGAACCTCTTTTTATTTAGCCTCCACATTTAAGCTCCACATCTGAGTACAGGTAAGATGCAACTGTTTACTTTCCTCTTGACCGATACCCGTAAGCTGCTAGTGATAACCTGCGAGTATACTTGTCAAATGCGCTCCATCCTAATCCTGTTCTCCTAGTATATCCCCTTCCTGCTTGACACCATCTCCTATGCTTCGCTACCTGTTGTAAATTGCTGTTCCTTTCTGAGGCTGGTGAATATTGGCTTAGTCTTCTGCATATTAAGTTTCAGGCCTAGCTTTCTGTTTTCCTCTTCTAGGTTATTATTTATTCTTTGCAATTCGGCCCCTGAGTTACGTAGCAAGAAAATGTCATCAGCGGATGTACATATTACTGAGGCATTAATTCTCCATCAACCCTTATCTCTAACTGCTCCCAGTCTTCGAATGATTCCTCTAAGCAAGCTTTAGATAGTACTGTGAAGATCACTTCTCCTCACATAACACCTTTCTTTATCGGAATTTTATTACTGCCTTTATGGAGAGCTATGGCTGCTGTGCAACCAGTATTGACATCTTCTAGTGACGTAACATATGGCTCATCTACATCATGATTTCTCAGTGCCTGCATGACCGCTGTGGTTTCGACTGAATCAGCGCTCAAATAAACGGAAGAAAAGAGTGGGAAGCGAAATAATAGTAGGGGTGTAGCCATGCTCTTTGGGAGTATTTATTCGCATGCTACAGCTCATTCACATTCGGAAAGCGGGCTCCCCAACAACTTCAATTCAATGTTGAATACAAACGAGGTAAACAGCCTGCTGCACATTCTGGCGGTGTAATCTCACCTTGTACAAACTTCTAGAAGCGTATTTCGTGCGGCTACAAATTGCACCTTCTTGGTGTCTTACGAGGCAAATTATTCTTTGATGAAGAGATCAAAATTACGGACATAGTTTCTAAACTTTCCAAATACAGCTCTTTTATTTTGCATGCCCATTTTATGGGAACATTGTCACACCACTCGTTATGACCGTTGTCGCTGCTAAATGCATTGATGCACCACTGCATTCTCACCCAGCGCAATGCTAAGCAGTTTACTGATGTAGGCAAAGGAAAGATCTCGAAAACGGTTGGCATTGACGCTCATGGCAGTTCTCAATACCGCTGTAACGCCAATCGTAATGTGAGCAGAACCGCTTGTGTCCTCGTACTTATAATACCTTTCTGCCTATGCTCGACCCAGCTGTATACACGAATGAACAAGACAATGAATTCGCGCTAATAAAAGGAGCGGTAGCAGCTTCGGAAACGTTTATACTAGTCGAAACAAGATCGCATGCTCGTGATAGTTCCAAGCTAATTAATTATTTAAACAGCTACTCAATTGCCTATGCTTGCTCCAGCAGATCGAGAACCCTACCTCGTAGAGCATGTTCCGCTTGCTTGCACGCTGCAATATAGACAAGACCTGGAGCTGCAAACGCTCGAAGTGCGAGTAGCACGAATTTCAGCTAGCGGTAATCAAACTTTCCGAGTTGACCACTTTGTTTTTTAACGATACTTGAGACGAAGGTGGCTTAATATGTTTTTCCACCAGCAAGACGTGCTGAACTGCGAGAATGAAAAGCATGTCGCGGGCCACGAAGAACATGTGACTAAGGCTTAGCTGCTCGTGGTTCCTTGCGTCACTCTTCCTGCGGTGTAACTATTCATTACGCTGGCACTTTATAACGACTCCTATACTTCAGCGCGCAGTTTTATTACAGAGGAAGAATCAGGCTTGCTGAAGCTTCCAGTTAGGAATTTTGTTCAAGCTGTCTGCCATAGTGTTGTCTACGTCTACGAATAGGAAGAAATAACGCGCCGTGAAAATGTAGAGATCTGGGAGCCACCTCTTCAATGTGAGCACGTCCTGGAGGCTGCTTTCGTCGACGAAGATGGCAATGTGGTGCCAGTTGAACTCGCGCAGAATGGTGATCACAAAGGCGCCAATGCGGTCCAGCGAGAAGCTGAGCCGTGTGAGCGTCGAGTAGATCCCCTTGCGCGTGAAGCTGTCGTCGAGGCCGCCGGCTGTGTATGCGGCCACGTTCCAGAAGGACGCCATGCGGCCTACGTGGTCCAACGCCGCGCTGCATCCGGGACCGACGAAGGCCGTCGCACCCTGAGTGTAGTACACCTCGGCAGCCAACGCTCCCGCGAGGTGCTCCATGCAAGATCTGCGAAAATCGGCAAACATAGCAAGTGAGACGAATGGACAGGATGACTTCCAGAACTTTACGTCAACTCGAACATTGCCACGAAAATGGGAATACCGTTTGGCTGAACTCATGAAGCGCATGGCAAGGTTTTACTAAGCGAACAGATGGAACGAAAATAACCATGAAAAGTTGGGGACCGCGGTGTTCAGCAGAGAGCATATGCGTGTCGGTACCGAAAAAATATTCCGCGATCTTTATTTTTGACTGTGACAACATGCGTGAAACGACCGCTACTAAAAACCCAACAATTTAACCACATGTTGATCTCTTCGACAAACTGGAATCGGGTATCCATTGAATATTGCTTCGTACTAAGAAACAGACTGCAGTCGGACGGCCCAAGCTCCAGGCTTTATAGGTTCGGTGGAGGGTAACAGCTGTCCCTGCCTAACATCTATTTACAACGGCATGCATGAATGCTAATGTTCTGGTGGCAACAATGGATCGGTACAATAGAGGAACGTGTCCAAAACCATGGGCGCCTTTAAAATGATGTTCTCCAAACTTCTGCTGTGTGTATAACGTCATCCAGTTCCGCTTCTACATAAGCAAGCTACAAACAAGGTACAGATATGACACTTTCAATGACATGGGACCAGTCGGTCGCTTTTGCTTTTACTGCAGTGTCTACGTTACCTTCTAAGTTCCGAATCATTTGCATAGTAAAGGATGCTTCAAAAATGGGCTCTTGAAACTTCGGTTGCTTTGCAATGTGGCATCAGCGCTCACCTGGAGCTGTTCCGCACAACGAGTTCAAACTTGATGTGTGGGTAAATCCTGGACACCCCATCCACGGCCATTGCTATGGCCGGGATGACGACGTTGGAGTCGAAAGCCAGTTCTGAGCTGTTGAGGAAGATGCTTACTATCGTGGCGTTGAACTCGTAATAGTCGACGGGCTCAACGCGCCCTACGCTAGCGCTAATCAAGATCCAGATCAACACGCTACAGAGCATGGTTCGCTCCGGCCGGAGCCAGTGCCAACTCTGAAGGAGGCCCCAGCCTGGCGTCGCACCGACTCTCAAGATGCGCCGCGAAGGAGATGTGGTGATGTTGCGTGACACCTCGGTCGGTCGGCGCCCGGTACGGGTTCCTGGTGGCGTGACGAGCGCGCTTCCTGTGAGAGATGCTCCGCACCGTACAGGTACCAGGAGAAAAGCACTTGACACGTGCGGCAATTGCTCAGAGCTGGGCAGGTCACACGTTCAGGACGCAACAATGCGCTGTCTTTTTTTCTTTTTTTTTTCTTTTTTGGAGAAGTCATTGAAAGCGTGAGCCTAAAACACTCGAAAGGGGGCCTATACACGAGATGTTGTGGGAACTGTCAAGGCGACGAAAATCCTGACGAACTAAAATATGCTTGACACACCGACAGATAATTCTAAGATTGGTTTGTGCCTGGGTAGAAAGATTAGTATTCAGCTGTTTGTTTCTAATGGTGCCATAAAAATATATTGTTCAGACAATTTATCGATTGCTGTCGAAGAGCACAAAAATTGGAAGTGTCTAATACGTCATCAGTAGTTGCGTCGCAATGCCCATTAAAAGGATGTTATAATGAACAAACGCTGATCAAGCAATCTGATTTTGAAAACTGGCCGGCTTTAGAATCAGTGAACAACGCCAAGTGAAGGTTACCGAAGTGGGCAATGTGTTTTTGCAAAACCAGGATTTTTGCTGGTTATGAACAATCGCGAAATGGCGTATGGCCTTTCTTTATCAAATCCTGCAGAAATAGTCATAAAATTATCAATGGCACTGTTATCAATGGCGCATTTCATTGAAACTGAATCAAAGGGGGATCTTTTTTCTTGACTTCAATGAATGACTCAGGAATGAAGGCGAAGTTGGTAGTTAATACTGACAGGACTTGCCTTGCGATACTATTACTCTTTTAAGCGCACTTTCATGCACTTCAACTGCATCAAGTGCTATCGCTCTATATAATCTTGATCCCTCTATTAATGTTTAATAGCTAATGATTCGTGTCTCATCTTAGTTTTTTCACTTTATGTTTTTGTGGCGAATTGAGCAGGTGTGCTTGCTGTGCCGTTACACGTGTCTCAAAATGAACTCCAGGGTTCTTAGAAGCGCCCGTCCTGCCAACACCCTTTCCATCACACCGTGTCCGTTGCGCTCTACCTTGTTTTAATGTGTGCGGCCAGCTGACCCAAAATTCCACGCTTCTAAAGTTTATTTCAACGAATGACCATAAAGGCGAAGTTTATCTCTGATTTGAGACACGCCACTGAGAGCAAGTAAGGGCAATAACGTAATGAAAAAAAAAAAAAAGAAAGCTGTTCGGAGCTCACGCTTTTTTTTTCTGCGGGTCAGCAACGTTAAAAATACTGCTATACCTGATTGGTCCGTCTTTCAACAGTTGCACGGAGCCGATTTATCTGGGAAACTGCTTTCATTGGTGTCTTTTATAGGACCTTCTTCTTTTTCTTTTTTTTTCTTTTTTCTCATATCTTCCGCAGTCTTTCGGAGTCTGTGTCGGTCACGTGTTTCCGAAAGCAAAGAACAGAGGCTTTAAACTCACACGAGCATTCAGTCTTTCAAAAGGGCTCTCAGAAGAAGGCCGAGAGGTCGAGAGTCGTCTTCCCAACAGCAAGAAGAAAAGCAAAAAACAAGAGGAGACCGTGGCGAGTAATGGTCAGCAATACGAAAAAAAGAAAAGGTGAAACGAGGTCATGACGTGAGCGCACTCTTGTACTAGTGAGAGCGTCCCTTAGGTGTGCGTTCGTGTGTGCCTGAGGTGCTTTTATTGCTTCAAAGAAACGTACCTCCCGACGGTCTCTATTTCGCGTGGCTCGCCGAGTGGTGCTCAACTTTGAGGGGGCTTTTCGCGCTTGCGTTCGTGCCCAGGGGTGATTATCCCGATGCCGCCACTGGTGGCGCTAAGCGGAAGTCTAGCCTCCCTAGTTCCCGCCAGGAGGGACCGGTGGGGAAAGCGCATCGCTTTGCGCCCCTCCACCGACCGCGAAATGGCGGAGCTGCACGCATCCCTGTTTTGCTCCTGACGACCGCGCGCTCGGTACCTCGCTCTGCGACTAGTTGTGCAACTGCATTCCGCACTTTATAGCCAACACGAATGCATTCAGGGGACTCACTGCGTGTTAAAGGAAGAGCTTTGTCATATAAACCTGTCGCTTACTGTATGCCGACATCAGGGGAATAAACGTAAAAAGATTGAGAAAATATAAAAAAAAAAGCAATGAAGAAACTAACTTGTTCCTGTACCGTTGGCGTGTGCAAAGTACTTGGGATCTTTCTTTCTGCCAGCATGCATTTCAAAAGCTAATCGGCGACGTCCGATAGCGAAACAAGCATATATGCGTGTACAGAGCAAAAGACCCAGACGGGCTTGCGTCGTGTAACAGCCTTCAAGCACGGTATATACCTTATCGTGCGGTAGGGAATGGCCCTCGACCTCCACGCGCCTGCGGTAAGCGAAGAAGGTCAATCGTGACTCTTTGTTCCGACGCTGCAATGGTTTCGAGAATCGCCACGAAACCAACTCACGTCTGTTCTACTCGAGCTGGACAGACACCATGTTACCAGTTTATTAACAAGTAATTTATTTCACCTCCTTATGTTATCTATCGTGGCTCGTCCTTGCAAAATCCGTGCGAGTAACATTCTGAAAAGCAGAGACGCGGCAACGTCGTGACACTGAATTTAGTAAAGTGGCTGATAGCCTTGGTACGTCTTGGCCTTGATTTGTATACCTTGGTATGTGCTATAACTGGCGGAGGAGTTTTGTATGTTTCGGAGAGGTAGAGGTAAAAGGAAGGCAGGAATTTCAGTAGTAAGCAAAGTGAATGAGCGCACGTAGTGTTACGAGTCATGAAGGATAGAAAGTGCGTTGATAATAACGTAATAAAAGCCGACGAATTAAAATTATTCGTAGCTGTGTTGACAGTAATGGGATCTAGGAGATAGCAAGTGACTGGGCTGCCTATTCAGTGACTTTTTAAGAGCAAGGAAATATTGTATCGTTTGCTTAAATCAAATGCTAGTAGTTAAACGTATTTTTCAATACATAGAAAGGATAAGATTAGAAAACAAGAAAATGCCCGCGGGTCTCACCACGCAGCTTCTGTCATGAGGAATGATAAAGGGGCGGTCAATGCAAAAAAATGAAGATCTTATGTGGGGCCCATCAATTCACGCTTCAAGGCAGTCGCGTCGTCGTTCGGCGGCGCCTGTATATTGCCGCGAATCATTTTAAACTTTATTCCTCCGTTATAAACATCCGCTAGAACGCGGCTTAATCGCTTAGCTCATGGAACAATTTCGCACTGTGAGCAGATGCGAGAAATAGCTAGGACGGAAACGATCCCCGACGAACTTCGCAAGTCCCTCAAGGTAGCTCCAATCCCGAGAAACATGGACCCTAACCTCCACCAAGGTAGAAGAGAAGCAAGGGCCGATTTTATTCAAATAAGATACGCTCCTCAAAACCTGACCGTGTATGCAGACGCGTCCTCGAGAGGAGGACACAACCAAATTACAGTGGCCACGGTGGTCGATTCGTCTCTGCGCGAAGTGACCAGCGCCTCTATCCGACACTGCACAGTAGCAGAGGCCGAGGAAGTAGCCGTTGCTCTAGCGGTGGCGGAGGGCTATAGAACTGGGCGGTCGCTAACGATACTCACGGACTCTCAAACAGTCTGTCGAAATTTCATGAATGGTTGGATTGGTCGTCACGTACTCCGTATACTCCTCGAAGCGAGCGACAGAATTAAAAACCACGAAGAAAACAAGACTAGACACAAAATTATGTGGGTACCGGGGCACATGGGGGTGGCAGGGAACCAAGAGGCTGAGAGGATAGCTCGAGCGTACACTACTTTCCGAGCATCCGACAAGTCCGCGGAACTTTTGCCAGCACCCAAGGCATACTCGGCCATACTAGAAAACTATAGAGGAAGAAGAATGCGATATCCCCCACCGCACACTTCTCTCACCAGAGAGGGAGCTGTCAAATGGAGACAATACAGATGGGTTCATACCCAAACCTACACATACTAAACAAAATGCACCCTATGTCCGTGGTGAGATCAAAACCCAACACTATATCACATCACATGGGCCTGTCAAATCATAGATGTGGTCCCCAAAATTCGAAACCCGAGTGCGGAGCAATGGGATACTCTGCTGTCCAGCGACCGCTGCGAAGACCAGCAAGGTCTAGTACAGCGAGCTCAACGGGCGGCAGTATACCAGCGGAGCCCTGGAATGAGGGCAACCGACCATTGTGCAGAAGTGGACGAGGTCGACGGAGAAGACTCTTGTGGATTCAACAAGCAGACATCCCTGAAGACGCCCCAAAAACCGCCAAGTAATATAGGGCTAAATAAAGTTTTTCCTTCCTTCCTTCGTACTCTTTGTTCATGCTCGTTGTCGCGAGACGGGGTGTTATCACTTTTCTTTGTTGCGCAGGACGCCCCGGTATGTAGTGCGAAAGCTCCCAGCCACGCGCGTCTGCTTATACAACGTTCGCGGTTCTGCTAGTCACATTATGCGCCTCTACTTAGATGTTTTTGTGACGACATTAAATTGAGCCCTGACAAGCGCAAAAGGTAATCATATATAGTTAGATGACCACCGAGCACGCTTGCTGCTATTGCCTCCGCCGATTGCTTAGTTTTTTTGCGAGCACAAGTCAGCCCAATAGAGTTTATTCCAGAGAATTTTAAGCCTCCTCATTTGTCACCAACGGCGTTGTCACCACTACGTGACAATATGCGCTCGGTGATGGCATGCGTCTACAAACGGTGTGGCTCGTTCCTGAGTTGCTTTTTGGTACTTCGGCATACATTGATGCTCTCTAACTTTCGAGTTGGTGGCGCAAAAAGCAATTCGTAGGTGTCATTGTCGTTGATCTCATTACAGATCGCACGTAATCACAAAGGGAGATCTTCCAAGAATCGGGGTGCACAGAGATTTTTTTTTTTATGTATAATTTTTTAGATGTGTCATTTCATTTCAACGCTTGTTAATTTCTGTGTGATTATTGCAGAGATGGTTTTCTTTTTTACTTTCTTTACGTTTTCCGGGTCCGCACTTTGTTATATTGAACACTAGGTGCAAACGGAGGATGATTTATCCTCCCCCTTGGTGAGCCAACGGGGTCCATCCACTGTGTACGGGTAAATGAGTTATCGTAGGTGCACAAATTTTGCTCGTGAGCCAGGTAATTTGTATTCTCCCCGAAACATTGTGGTGAAGGTTGCAAGGACGAATGTGACAAAAATGACCTGTGCATTCTGTATTCTTGCAAATATAAGCATGGACAGAGCGCTTAGCCCAAATAGATGTGCCTTAAAATGATCACCTTCCCACTTACGCTCACTACGTTGAGGAGGACGGTCGGCTCTTGCTTTGTGGTTGCCAACGGCAGGCCGTGGTCTTGCAAAGCGTTCACGAGTTCATGATGAGGAATGGTTACTTTCCTGACAAGACACCAGTTAGAAAGGTCCGGTGGGCACGGTTCCAGCTGATGTTGAGGATAAAGTGCAGGAAAGACGAAGGACGCTACTTTTTCAAACACGCGCACAGAAACGCAGCCAGTTAGTGCTGTTGCGCGTTATGGTTCGTGCAATGACCAGGGTGATCTAGGCTCTTTCAGGCTCATCAATGGCATTTGTGTTGCACGTAAAGACAACAGTATTTTCATGGATATTGAATAACTGCAAATACACGGCCTGTACGGAGCCTGTGACATAGTGGAGTTTCATTGTTGTTGATTTTTCTTTGTGCTTACCGTGCTGAAAATGGGCCATTCCGTAGACACAGTGAAATGTATGCAGCTTCGTATGATTTTTTATTTATTTATTTATTTTATTTATAGGTACTGCGATCTGGTACAGATCA
>JAJIZL010091894.1:0-10226 GCA_023969395.1 Amblyomma maculatum
ATATATATATATATATATATATATATATATATATATATATATATATAGTGTCACGTGCTTCTGGGCGTCAGGAAAGGAAGAAGAGGCGCTAGAGAGAAGACGAAGAAACGGAAGACACAGTGGTGTGTGCTGGTGTTCCTTGCGTGACTCGCAGCGTTTTAGACTACCAATAAACACCCCCGTTACGTACTGAGTACGTAACAATATATAGTGGCTGCACAGCAACCATAGTTCTGCATAAAGAAAGTAACAAAATTCCCATAAAGAAAGGTGTTAGGCAAGGAGGTATACGATCTCCCCAGTACTATTCACAGCTTGCTTAGAGGAAGTATTCAGAGACTTGGAATGGGAGCAGTTAGGGATAAGGGTTAGTTGGAGAATACCTCAGTAATCTGCGATTTGCTGATGACATTGCCTTGCTAAGTACTTCGGCGGATAGACTGCAAATAATTATTGATGACCTAGACAAGAAAAGTAGAAAAGTAGGCTTGAAAATTAATGTGCAGAAGACTAAAGTAATGTTCAACAGCCTCGGGAAGGAACAACAGTTTACATTAGGTAGCGAAGTACTGGAAGTAGTAGGCGAATAAGCCTACTTAGGACAGGTAGTAACCGCAGATCCGGACCATGAAAAGGAAATAACAAGAATAATAAGATTGGGATGAAGCGCATTTGGCAAGCACTCGCAGATTATGACTAGCAGCTTACCGGTATCGCTCAAGAGGAAAGTATACAACAGTTGCATCTTACCTGTACTCACCTATGGGGCTAAAACGTGGAGGCTGACCAATATGGTTCTACTTAAGTTGAGGCAACTCAGAGGGCTACGGAACGAAAAATGGTAGGGGTAACATTAAGAGATAGGAAGCGTGCAGAGTGGGTCAGAGAAATAACTCAAGTTACTGACATTCTAGTGAAAATTGAGAAGAAAAAATGGGCATGGGCAGGACATGTAGTGCGAAGAGAGGATAACCGATGGTCGCCTAGGGTAACAAACTGGATTCCAAGGGAAGCAAAGCGTAGCAGGGGCGGCAGAAAGTTAGGTGGGCGGATGACGTTAAGACGCTCGCAGGGGTCAAGTGAATGCAGCTAGCACAGAAGCTGGTTAATTGGAGAAATATGGGAGAGGCCTTCACCCTGCAGTGGGCATAGTCAGGCTGATGATGATGATGACACGGGTGATTGGGCTGGGACAGGTAGATCACCGCCGCAAGCGACGGTGACCTACCTACCTTCACGTAATGGGCTTTTGCCGCGCGAGGCGGCCTTATTGTTGTCCGATGGCGGAACGGATCACTGCCACATCGGCGCAACTATTTCGGCCGTGACCCCTTTTCCCAAGCATTTCACCCCAGAAGAGCCGAGCACCAGGCCGGGGGAAAGCTTGCACCCATTTAAAAACCGGTGGATAACCGGCGGCGCCAGGGATCGAGCCCGGTACTTCCCGAATGCGAGGCGGATGCTCTACCACAAGGCCACCACTACGGTAGGAAGAACGAAAAGAAAATGCACGGGCCTGCTACTGGCTCTGTAGCTGAGCCACCTCCGCTGCCTCGTGCGGACAGGTGGTGGTGAAGAGAAAATAGAGAGGAAAGGAAAAAGAAGAGGAAGAGAGAGACGCACGCCGCAACAACAGCCGTCGTCCACCACCGAAGCAGTGGCAGGTGCAATGACGGCCTACAACAGATAAGATTCGGTGGCTGGCTAGCCCCCACCGCAAGCGGCGCTGACCTACCGTACCAGCCCCGAAGGGCCAGGAGCTGCCACCCTTCACCACCTAGTCCCCTGGCTCAGCTACAGAGCCAGTATAGCAGGCCCGTGCATTTTCTTTTCTTCTTCCTACAGCCACAACAACAACGCATGTCCTTTTTTTTTCGATGCAAATGATTGATTGTTTTGTGGGGTTTAACGTCCCAAAGTGACTGAGGCTATGAGAGACGCCGTAGTGGAGGACTCTGGAAATTTCGACCACCTGCGGTTCCTTAACGTACACTGACATCGCACAGCAGACAGGCGCCTTGCTTTTCGCCTCCATCGAAAAGCGGCCTCCGAGGCCGGCATTCGATCCCACGTTGGGAACAGTATTTCGAACGCCGTAACCACTGCGCCACCCTGGCGGGGCTTTCGATGCGTATGTTTCAGCGTCGTGATTTGGCATTGTGCATTATTTTACCATATGCGTCTATGTTTACAAAATTTGTCATGTAAAAGCAAAACATATGGTCGTCATCTCCTTCAGAGATATAATTCTTGCATCGCCCCTGTACTGTTGCTTGCAAGGGGGATCGAGGGCTCCTCAGCTGCTTGCGTGCTTCTTTTTTCCTCGCTCTCCTCCTGATCATACATATCAAAATTATCTCTTTAAAGGAAATAAATTGCATTGCTAATTACTTTGCTGAAAATCGCAGAAAAGTAATTAAATTACATTACTCATTACTGCTTCCAAAAAGTAATGAAGTTGCATTACAATTACTTCTACTGAGTAATTTAATTAGATTTAAATTACTGTCTAGTTTCCATCCATGCAAAAACTAAGTAAAGCTAGTAAACAAAAAAACATGTTCTCCAGGCGCGAAGCACACACATTCTTTCGTCTTCTCGCCAAATTCCGCACCGGAGAGCTATTCCTTCCCTCTTTCCTACAGCACTTGCCATTAGAAAAAAAGTGAGAACAGAAAAAAAAGAAAGCATAAAAAATAAAAAAAAAATACTACGAAAGCAGAAGCATGGTCGAACGATCGTGAAATGACCAGCGAATCCAGCGTCTTGCTGGCCCGGAGCTGTTTCCGCCATTTGAAGGGCCCGAAGAAGCTTGGTTATAATTTATTGCTTCCGAGGTCCCAAGAATCGATGTCGTCCACTTGTGCTCACTGCTCAGTAATGCTAAAGCTCATGCTCAAGGCTCACGCCATGGACCATTCCGCCTATCTCCCCCAACCCCAATCCTCCCTCGCCCTGAGGTGACGAGTGCAACTAGGGACACCACTGTGCCCCAGCCGACGTAACAGGAAGGGCTATCTACGCCGCGCTTCCAACTTTTTCAACCAGCCTTCTTGCACACCTCTCCCTTCGGCATTCTCTTGACGCCCTGTATCCTGCTCTTGGGGAATGGTTGCCATGGGATAGCCGCACAAAGTGACCCTACTCCACAAGAGGTCTCAGACGCACTGTTCTGCTCAATTCTGTCTCCTTTTGCCGATCCGTTACGCTGGCTTCGGCTCGCCGCACGTCGTTCCTGCTTTCGCGGCCCTCTACTACAGTGGCTACTAGACCTCTACTCTGTTGTGTATTGAAGGAGTAGTGGCGCACTCTAGTAGAAGTAATTTCTAAATGAATTAATTACTTTTGCTTCGAAATTACTGCCAAAAGTAATTCATTACATTACTAAATTTCCAAATCGAAAAAGTAATTCATTACATTATAAATTACCGGGAAAAGTAATTAGATTACGGTAATTTCATTACTGTAATTCAATTACCGCCATGTCTGCTTTCGATATTGTATGGAAATAAACACGCGAATTAAAACTCGGGCTTCTCCGTTCAGATTGGAGTGAGAGATGAGAATCAGCTTTCTAGGACTGTCGTGACGCTGGGACTAAGTCGACCCGGCCTTCACTTGGTAGCGTGCAGAGACTCGGGGTTGATGAAGGATTGAATCTTCGAAGTTGGTAAAATATATACAAGCAGGTTTAATGGCACTTTGAGAAAACTTATTTACATGATTATTTACACGAAAAAGAAGGGTATATTAACAAATAGGCAAGCGTTAAAAGTTCATAGCGAGAAGCATCTGGATGAGCCGTTTACCCAGGGCTCAGAGCGTCATTTCGTGCTCTGCAATGTCCTTAAAACCCCCTATGTCCAGCCCCTCTCTGAAGATGCTGACCAACCAGTTCCAGGGCACGCCCCTCAGATATTGGCATCCAATCGAACACATCACTGCACTGATGGTCTGATGCACTGACTGGTCCGGCATTGTTTCGTTGGGCGTGGTCACTTGTTGGCGGGAAGAGCTTGGGAACGGCGAGGAGGTACATTTCTATTCTTCAGCAAAGATCCGGTAGGCTGGTTCCGGTAAGTGGATTTCCTTCTCAGAAACCCAAGTGCACGTGCGCGCCACATACTGCTCCCAGCATTGTCCCTTTCTAGCAATTGCAAATCTTTCCTGCATTCCCGAGAAATCCTCTAATGGCCGTAATCACCTTGCTCCTTTCTTGTCCTGTACATCAGCGGACGTGTCACTCTGTCGTCTCCTTTGGACAGTAGGCATTCCTCACTGGACAATAGCGCTTCTCGACGAGAAGGGTGAACAATTGAACGAAAGCACTTCCAGCTATTTCCCGCAGGGGGACATTTCTTGGTATTTTTCTAGAGGTTCCCTTGACAGGGCCAATTTGGCATTTGCAGGGTCTCAACATAGCAAAACAGGCTTACAAAAAAGGATTCATGGAAACAGGCTCACTTACAGCCATTGTACCAACAGCACATATCCACAGCACTTATCCATGCCCACAGGCGAACAATAGAGCGCGCAAGTGCGGATGATGCACGGTCATAACAAGGACCTACTGCACTCTGAGACAGAGTCAGCACAAAACGTCGGTCCAAAATTGGTCCTGTGTTGGTAATGTTCGTCGTTACATATTGTCAACACAGCCCAATATTGGGCCGATGGCTTGTGCTGCTTTATTAGTTCTCTAGGCCACGCACGCATGTTCGTATGGATTTGTTAAATGGTGTTTTGTATCGATGTTGGGTGGCCTTTCACCCGCGACGTATGATTAGAAGTGCACGTGAAATATTAGAGAAGAAAATTAGGACATTAGTAATTAGGCTAGTAGCAAGGTGAATATATACGCAACATACGCTTACGTGTTCATTCCATTTTCGTCGCGAAGCTTTGCCACTATTCAAAGCCCGATTCGCTGGGGCAGTAGATTTCGCGTCATTCAATGCGCTTCATCTCGGTTCGTAGCTGAGCTGCTTTCCTGGGCTGCGTTATTTGCGCGCAAATTTGTGTGCCCCATGCGAGGCCGAGCCATTTCGAGAGCGGTCGTGGTGGTGTTACGCTGAGTGGAGAAGAGAGTCCTGACGGCGGACGCTGTGGCTGGCAACCAGGAACACGCTGTGGTTGTGTCACACGTAGCGTCCTTCCTGGTTGGTTGCATCAGCCGGCCGCAACGGATGCGTAATATGCGACATGCGAGCGCGCAGTTTTGCGGTGGCTACGTTTAACTGCTCGGAGTTAAATCAGTCAATGATTTCGTGCGACATGGTGAAAGGTGCTCATGTGCAAGACGATAATCGTCTTACCACGTCTAGTTAAATTTAAGTGTTATTGTCCATGGATACATTCGCCTGATCGAACATGAATACTAGTAGCAGTATAAAACATTTATTTGGGAAAACGGGGTTAAGGCGCGGGGTTGGTCGGGTACTCTGAGACTTCGTTGGTTGAAGCCGCTGCCCGAGCTCTCGTATTCAATGTCACTTGTACCGCTAGGGCCGAACTGGACACAGCCACCTTCCAGTCTGCCCAAGTTGGGGTTTCTTTACTACAGATATGGCTTGACTTTCTTGGCATGCCCATCCCATATGGTAAAGGTCCGCTCTCTAGCCTAAAAACGGGCATTCAGCTAGGAAAAAATCCGAGGTATCTGGAGGTCTAGCTGGGATGTTGTAAGACATTGCTTGTAACCGCCTGAAGTGGCACTACTTTGGTTTATCGAGTCAGAAAAGGTCAGTGCCCCCACCTACCCCCAAAGCTCGCCCATACAATACCCACTCTAGGCGAAAACGACCTTGACGGGGTGAGTGGCCTGACAACAACACCTCGACCGCTCAGACGAGCGGTCAAGGAAGCAACCGGTTGTGAGGAAACGAACTGGCTACGGGAGGGTCGTATCTAGCAGTACTGTTGGTATGTCCCCTCGTCCCAAACAAAGGGGGGGAGGAAAGGAAAAGCGGGCGGTGGCGAAGACGCTACCAAGCTGTCCCCCCTCTCCACTCGCTGCCGTAGGGACCTGGCCAAATGGCAGGCAACTATTGGCTAGGAGCGCCAAAGGAAAACTAGCCGGAAATCCGAAAGGGGTCTCCCAGAAGGCGCTGCGAAGACAGGCGTCGTCTCCCAGCGAACTCGCTGAAGCAGTCGACATCACAAGCATCGGATAGTCAGCAGCAACAACGCCTTGGGTGCCAGCGACGGTCGCAGCTCTAGCCGCCTCAACAGAAGCGCGCACTCCCTCGAGACCGGCCGTGCCACAACCCAAGTCGCCGCCGCCCAGCCGTCAGGAAGCAGCGCCCGGCGACGGTTCTGGATGGCTGTAGGAGCAGCAGCTGCCGGCTGCAGTGCTGCCTCTCGAGCGCCGGATCGCCATGGAGGGACACTTCTCGAAATAAGCGCTTCAAATATCGCCGCCGTGTTTCCGGCAAGTGGCGTGTGTGGGTGTGACTGCGGTCGTCGCAGCTGTGTGACAGCATTTCCGTGCGGTCGGCGTACCGACGAGCGGTGCCATGTGATCATCGCGAACTTCGAGACAAGGGACTTAATTCGTGCTTCACGGCAGACAGAGTAGCTGTGGAGCAGCGAACGGAAAGATTACGGCGCAACCAACCCTCCAGGCACTGGACGTCGCGAAACCGCCGTGGCGGCGCTTACACCTGCGCAGTGAAGAAGTGTACGGAAGCCCGGCTAGATCAGTCGGTAGAGCATGAGACTCTTAATCTCAGGGTCGTGGGTTCGGGCCCCACGTTGGGCGCCAGTTGTGGGGGTTCTTACTAAGCCGTCGAGCCTCTTCTGAGGTCTAGGCCGCAAACACCGAGCTTCCGCGATCACACTCCACGGGCAGCCGTTCTCACGGCCGCAAAGTGGTAATGCGAAGTACGACACAACACAGAACAGGACTTTGCCCGGAACCAGATGTTTATTGGGTTTTCCCAAAAAGAACGCTGGTGAAGGTCTTGCTGGAGACTCTATACTTTTGGATGGGGCCTGACACTTCGAAGGGCAAGATGGCGACAACAAAGAAGTATAGCGAGGAGGTTTACCTTGCGTCCTTCCGTTGTCGCGGCTCGCTGTCGTCTCTCCTCGGCCGTAGCCGGTTCCCGCCGATCTCGGCGCATCTTGCCCTTTGTCCTTTTTCGGCCAATGAGCGTCGCGTCTGCGACGCCTAGCGGTGCGCTCCTGCGCCCGCCGAGGGAAGAGGGAAACGCGGCGCTATCGAGCAACCAGTTTGGGTTACTCAACTCCGGAAGAGAAGGAATACTTTTGTCCCCTTCATCCTCCGCGGCGCGCGGCGTTTCGGAGGGATGCGTGGTTCTCCACGATCGCTACACGACTACGAGTCATTTAAGGGGCGCAGGGAATGTTTGCCATACTAAGCGCATGTATTTCAGTATCTCGCGATGTCCAGAAAGGGGCTGGAGGTGCTCATGAAAGGGGATCCTGGGAGTGGAATGCTAGGGCTGCGGCGTATGCGCACTCGTTTCTCCCTGCCCCTTGATGACCAGGCGGCCATAATACTTCTTTGTGTGAGGACTGATGTCTGGCTTTGGATAAGAGTTTCTAGGCCAATGTAGAAACCCGGTCTCGCATGTAGTTTCCATAGACGGTTTGGGAGTCGGTAACGATGTGTATGGACTCGGTGCGTTGCGACTACTGCGATCGCTTCCTCCTCTTTTTGTTGGACATCTCAATTTCTAGCCATCAGTCCCGCTACAGTAAGACATAGGCAAGTGACGGGTACTGTTGCGATGCCTTCGCAGGGACCCGCAGCATCCACGAAGAAAGCTCCTTTCTCCTTGGTGTAGTTCTTTTCCATCGTCTTGGCTCGTGCCCTCCACAGTGTCTCATGGCATATACTCGGGATACATGTTGCGCGGTATAGGGGCATGGTGTGGGGTTTGCCCCTCCATGAAGTGGCCATTCATAGGCCACTTCCTTTATAACTTACAGATGGCCGCTGCATCATCGATAAATGAAAAGTCACGTAGCGATCCAGACAAAAGGAAATGCTATCCAGGTAGGCTTAAATAACTTCCCAAAGCCATTGTTAACCTATGCCGACGTATTAAAGCACTTGCGCTTGCGCTTATCATGGCAAAGGTTCCAGAGCCCGGGCAAGAGGTTGGCTAAGGGAGAAAAGTGTCATTTACGCCGATTTTAAGCCATGTACTTTAATACTCAGGGAAAAGATTTACGCTTTCGAACTAGTATTCTTTTCAGCCGAACGTAAATTTTGTGGGCAGAAAGCAGATTTGTACCGCATGGTATGGACCTGCCAGGCTAATGGTGTATTAGACACTATAGAAAAGTTAACGTGAGAAGGATGGAAGGCAGCCCTGTCTAGCTAGCACCACGAGGAACAAAGAGCCCTATTGGAAAGACCCAGGGCGGTGGCCTTGGCCAAGATCGCACCAATTTTCCCATAATTTATCTTCTTTTTTTTTTTTTCCTTTCAATAAAACGTTTTCATTATGTATATTCGACGAAGAAGAAAATATTTATATAAGCACTCACGAAACATTCAAGGTTTTTGTTGGCAAAAATGTATTCACATCTACTGCACTCGCACGATAAAGGTGGGTTTGGTACTTTTACTCTTTGCACGTTGTTCGGGAGCGCCTCCTGAGTCCTGGAAGCCCCTAAATTGTAATCCTGTCGCACCGCGATCTCCTTTCGTTCCCTATTCCTCCCGTAAGACGGTTCGTTGGGGTACTTTTTTTTTATATTTCACAGTACAGCGGGGGCGTCGCTGCCCAAGCAGGGGAGGTTACAAAAGGAGCGTCTTTACAGAGCGCTTAAACATAATAGTACCAGCGCCTTCAACAACAGATGACGGTTGACAGTTCCATTGCTTGGGAGATGTGCGAAAAAAAAAGAAAGCGCTTTGAAACAGTTTGGTTGAAGAAGCAAATAATTCACTCTTGGTAAGCATATTTTTTCATTGGAGAGTAAGAGCAGGAATCTTTGTTTTGCAATAGCTCGTCGTGATTGGAGCGGTTCCTGTTCGAGCCGTTTCATCATGTTAGTTGCAGCTGAAAGGAACCAAACCAAGGTCACCAAAAATGGAACGCTTTGTCCGTCTGTCCGCACTCTCATCAACTCGGAATTTTATTGTCGACGAGCTAGTTTATTTTATTGTTGGAGCCCACTATAGGTACGGAGAAGATTGATGACATCTATCGTAAATGGAGCGGGCCAAACTCCCTTGATAGAATCTTCACAAGTGCGTACAGCGTGATATTATGTTGGATTAAGTCTGTTCTGATTGGGTTAAGTCTCTTTAGGCTATCAGCTTAGGCACGAAACAACCTCTATATACTGAAAGTGCAGACAGACGCAAAATATGAAAATCACTTCCTTGAGGTGTGCAATTCAGTTGTTCTGAGATGGGATTAATATTTCCAATTACTAGTTGCTACGAAATACTTTTCTTTTCCTTTGCTACATTTTGTAAGTCTTCCTTTTAGGATGATCGGAATCTGGTTGGTGCATATTATAGGTAGAACTACAGCCTAACATGAAAACACACACACTTTATACAATTTACACTTTATAAGCATGCATGCTTTGTACAATCACTAAATAAAGGTAGCGCTGTAGTGTTCAAGTCTGGGACATCTTTCTGTGCACCATACCTCCCCAAGCACTTTAATTTGATATGATGAATAACTTGATTTATTGAAAACTATAGGGAAAAAAGGCGTCACTAAACGTATTGAATAGAGTGTCGTATACCTCAATTTACATTCTGCTTTTTATCCTTTATAATTATTGCGAAGCGCGAAACAGGTGAAGTTTTGCAAAATGTATTGCCTATGTATGGTGAAAGCATTGCGAAAATTACTCTGTGCATAACACAATTTACGATACGTTCTGCAAGCAGGTCGCAGAACTCAGTTTTTTTTTTTCTTATTTCCTTTTTCTATATTTCCTCCTGACGGCCATCCTCTCCAGATAAGCTGAGCTCACGCTGTAAAAGATTCCGGAGTAAATCACCGCTTGATTCATTGCCGCCGGCGCGCTGGGAATATGGCACCAGTGACTGAAACATAGGACCAAACAAAATGCGGAACTTTCGTGCTGCTTTCTACACCGATTTTTCTTCGCAAATAACCTTATCTCGGTTATTCTTGTAGCTAATGTGTACGCCGTTTTCATAACGTATACAGCAGGAACGGACACACACACACACACACACACACACACACACACACACACAA
>JAJIZL010091904.1:0-11608 GCA_023969395.1 Amblyomma maculatum
TCGAAGTGATGCATGCCATAACTGCTACATAGGAGTCCTACTAGAGCCACAGTTGTCCGTGCATAGAGGAGGCATGTTTGGTGTCGCAGATACAGTGGTGCTTGCTTGATTTTTTTTTTTCACTGCTGGCTTTGGTATTTAAATAATGCGGCACAAAGACTGGCTCTGCTTGTTTGTAATGCACCATTTGCAACCAGACCCCACCGCAGTGGTGCAGTGGTTAAGGCACTAGACTACTGTGCCCTAGGATGCGGAATAGAATCCCGGCATCGACGGCTGCATTTTGATGTAGGCGAAAAGCAAAAAGCCCGTGTGCTGTGCGATGTCAGCGCACGTTAAAGAACCCCAGGTGGTCGAAATTTCTAGAGTCCTCCACAACGGCGTCTCTCATAGCCTGAAGAGCGTTGGAACGTTAAATCCCATAAAAACCATAAGACTAAAACCAAACCAGTTGCAAAAAGACTATGTGACCTATTTTTATCAACAAAATACTCGTCACATAAATACGTAGTGTAGTTCGTTGCAAACGCCCCTAGTCATAAGCACCTTGCTTTCAATATTGAAAAAAAAAAAAAATGTCGTAAACAACAAATTTAGGATGCAAAATGTTTCGAGGAATATGTGCACGAGGACCAATGTAAAAGACCACAAACAAGAAAGGCATTAAGTATATCAGTGTACTTAAAATAGCAGTCTTTATATAGTGTTAAAGTGTTATTAGTAGTTGACCTCTCTGCGATGCAGCAATGCTTTAAGGCCATGTGAAATTGCCTTTAGTGAATACAGGTTTGAGCGATGCATTGGAAACAATTGCAGTAATACGGAAAGTTGAGCTAGTTGGTAGATAATTGCAAATTACGAGCGCTGCGACGGAGACTCTCTCGTTGTTCTCCGTCGAAGAACTCGTAATTTGCAAACAAATAATAAACTGTGGTTTCCACAGTGGCGCACCGAGTGTCTTAGTCGCATATTAGCTTCAATCGACCGTCAACACCAGACCAGTACGTCTACCTTCGGTATTACAGTTTCATTTATATCACAGTTCACAATGTCGTTTCTTCCACTGAAACGTTCGGTACACTCCGGTCTTCTGCGGCTATCGGCGTTGTACCGGCAACAACATTAGACCCTCTGTCCAAGAAAGTGCTGAGCGAGGGTCGCTGGCTACCCTGGCGTCTCGTGGTTGGTAGGACTAATGGTAGTTTGCCCTCAGGGATGGGCTCAGCCGGAGCTTCTGGCTTGGCTTGACAGGGAATGACATCGCCATTTTCGCTTGCAGTCGCCTGGCGCTCTTCGTGGCACAGCATGACCCAAGAGTTGGCTCTCGTTGTACCGGTAGTGGCGCTCCGCCTCCTCGTCGCTTGTAACTACATCATATGTGAAAATTACAGTTGTACATTTAGTGAGCGAATTGTGTTAGGGACTCACTTGAGAAAACCACTTCCACATCTATTCAGGATTATCACATTAGAGACGGTGAGGCGTCGCCCCAAAGAAAGGAAAGCTGCCATGCTAGGTAAGTCATTCTAAATCAAATCTTCTGGGAAGCAGATAAAAAGTTAAAACACTTTCCACCCCACCCAATATCTGCCTCCCACAACGCATGTTAAGGGAAAGGAAGGCCTGACGCAATGTAGTCTCCGCATTCATATGCAGGCGTGTGACGTAGACAACTTATTAGGGATCCATATTCATCCCAGATATTCACCACAGTCAAGCATATGACGTTGATATTCAGCTACAGAGCCTGAGGCCAAGAGTTCAATTCTGCCTCGGTTTTAATGGAAGCGAAGTTCAAATACCTACCAAAGTTCAGAAAAAGTTCATTAAACGAGGGCGCAAAGTCCTCGTTTGGTGAAATTAAGGCACAAAACCGCACTTGTGCAAAAAATAATTCACGTTCCTCTCCTACAATGTGTCTCAGTAAGTGATGAAAAAGTGTTAATCATAAACAACCTTTAGGATATTGGTGTTGTGGTTACAGCTGAGCATCAGCTGTAACCACAAGTGGTTGTCGCTAAAATGACAGAAAGTTCAGCCTACTCCCTTACTACTACTAGCGCAATCAGCCACTGTCATGAGGAATTCTTGTCCAAATGTTTTACTGCCACTGAATCATCATCGCAACTAGGTGTTACTAGCAGGGCTGTATTGGTGGCGCCCTCTTGTGAAGTTGTGTTGAATGAGAAATTGAGGATAAGGGAGAACCTCCTTGCACCTCACAGCAGACCGTCGACACCCATCGTGAGTCTCGCGCATATTTGTTCGAACCTCGTTCACTAGGTAGCGCTGCTATACAGCGGACGTTGACTTCTCCCATACCTTGATGGGCATGGCGGCAGACTAATATTCTTTTTAGGGCTATATTTTACAACCTTTATAAATGCCACGGGATGTTACCGTCCACTGTGGGTTTAACCACTTAACTAGAGTTTTTGGTAAAAAAAAAAAAAAAAAAAGCTCCTATAATTGGCACCCTTCAACACAGAATCGTTTAACCGCGCAAGTATGCGTCTAGCAGGAAAATTAATTATGAATGCTATACTTTCCCATGCATAGAATCTATGCGTTTTTCGGTTATACACGTAGCCCTCTTCGGCGTCCGAAAATCGCTCGTAATTCATCCTGGCATCTTTGTTATCAAGGGGGAACGCATGCGATGCTCTTAAAGCGCTCCTTAAACGGTACTTTCTTCAGTATTCTAGTGGAAGAAATTCATAGATGGCTCTTTATGAGTATTCACGCCAAACTTAAAACATTTGCGTGGAGCCGATAAGTTACAAACTATTAAAAAAAACATACTCCTGGTGACTGCTCACACATGCACATGATTAGCGACCCAGCTGGCAACAGCATAATGCGGTCTTATACATGGCACAATCGACGGAGGAAATTTATTCACACTTATGTTGGTAACCTGTGCCAAAAGGCAAGGTGCGTCGTCATTGCACCTTAGCGCTGAAGTGGATAAAACTCAAACGAAATCATTCACGCATCTGCTGATCGCCACTGCCTTTCGCTTTATTTCGGCAGTTAAAAAAAAGGAACAAAATTGTCGAGTTTGGGAAGCGCGGACTTTTCTCTAATCGCTACCGAAATTAGGTACCGCAGAAAAAAATGCATCTGCTTCAGTTTGTTCTGTGCATTTTGATCGTAGAGCCGCTGCCGGCCGGCACGGATTAGTAGTCAAGTTGTACAACATTACGAGACCATGTGACATTGCAGGAGCTGCAAACCTGGCTTTCTCTGTTGAGCTAGGTAGCTGAGGTATTAATCGAACATTGACACTTGAGCGATGACTAATACGTAACTTAGGGGGGTAGAGATGAAGGCCAGTTGGCGAGAGATAATTCAATTAGAAGCCGTAACAGACACGCGGCTGCCCTGTGCCGTCGCCTCCGTTATTCCCGTGTCTGTTGAGGTTTTTAGTCGTTACACTGCGTTAAGTAAGTAACACCACCCTTAGGCCATGGAGGCACGTCCACATGGCTTTATCAAAGCGGGTCTCTATATGCCTATGTCGTGTAATCAATAACTTATTGGCGTAGCTGATGACTGAATCCTAATAAGTATGTGTGAGAACATTTAAAGGTTTTCATATTAAGTCGGTATCAAAGTACACATGCGCAAAAGAAGATCCGGAAGAAGAGCCACAGAGGGTAAAGATCAACGCTATCACGTCATATCTCTAAAGGCGCAGCCGACGTGTTCCCCCAATATTTCTTCATACTAGGCGCGTTTCAAACTGTGTTTCCGCTGCTTATGTTGATTTTTTATGCTTGAGCTTTTACAATTTCATCTGTCTATCATCACACGAGCGATTCTAGGGTAAATGTCAATGAATTAGTTAAAAATAAATGAATGTATGAAGAAAATCATTCGCTTGAAACCGCGAAGCTCTTGCGGTGGGCGCTATTACTAATAACAAATTGCTTTTCACTTATGGCTGCAGCTGGCGGAACACGCAGCACTTATCTCCACTAGACCGCAGGCAAAAATAAATTAGAATTTTTCTTTTTGTTCGTTATGGTGAGGGAGCAAGGAAAATTGAATTTTGCTATTGATAACAACGGCGAACAAACTGAGCGGAAAATCTGAACGTATGACAGGTACAAGGCTTATGATCTATGACCTCCGATGTCTGGCTTCAGAGAAGAGCTGACAGTTTCCTCAAACTGACTATGCTAGACAGCGTCGCTTAGTCTTGCAGGTCGCTGAAGATTACATACCGCTCAAATCGATCATTGCAACACGTTGCGCTGCATTAGAATATATCCTGCAATAAAGCAACAGCTGAACAAAGCTAAGCGTCCCTTACGAGCTTCGGATGACTCGAAACCTGATCGAAAACTTTGACATCATATTCTATTCATAATAAAGTGAGTGCAGGAAATGAGGAGCAAGGTTCGAGAAAGACACAATCTGTGCGCTATTTCAGAAATAAATCTTTAGTAAAAAAAACACATGCAGATTATATGCGCATCTCGTAAACATTAAAGCAAACGAGGTCTATTTTTACATTAAAGGTTGCATTAAACCTTACGACTGTATTCTATTCGTTTCCATGTTTCATTTCCATGTTTCTATGTTTCATTTCCAAATTTTCATGTTTCATTTGTTCAGAAACTTGAATAGAGGGATAGTGCTTTGGTATAAAATATTTTGAACACTTGCAGTACCACCTGTAGTTATCACCGGTTTGAAGTCAACGTTGGTGTAGCATAGCCTCACGGGTTCACACCTGAAAATTGGTGTAGACTCGTGCACTTTTCCTGCCTGTTGGTGGCGAAATGTGTATTTCTTTCCCAGGTATTTCCTAGCTTATAAAAGTTACATTTTTGGTTATTGGAACATATCGACACAGGGCAATTCCGAGTTGTTGTCAGCCATGTCACATGGCAAGGTACTGAGTCGTCGGCAGGTCGCAGGACGAAACGAAAGCACGTGGCATGAGCAACTTGTCAGAGATGACAACTCGGGTCGCTCCTTTGCGAAGTATTGTGTGATGGCAATCCAACACACCTGAGCTCTTGCATACCGGGTCAGACCAACATCACTTTTGTGGTTTTTGGTATTACACTCTACCCGTAGGCCACGGTGGCACGTTCGAATGACTTGGCTAAAGCGGGGATTTATATCTTTGTCGGCAGTCTTTCACTTTTTTTTTATTGATACTGTTAACCCTCGCTTGAGAGTCAATACAAGGAGGGCATATAATAAAATACAATTCATAACAAATATAATGACGTCAAGTTGTACGCTCTTTATACAAAACATCTATGGATCGTTCGAATGTTTGCACATCCGTCTGCTCAACAACCTCAACTGGCAAAGCATTCCAAAATTCAATCACATCAGGAAAAAAGGAGTTGCGGAAAACATCAACACATGTTACATAAGGCCTGATTGCTCTCGTGTGGTTTGTTCTGGTGCTCCGTTTTCCCGGGGAGTGAATATACCTATCTTTGCTTATCTTTAATGTTCTTGGAGTATCTGAAATAAAAGCTTTAAACCGGATTTTTGCCTTTGATTTTCAAGTAACTCGAGTTCACAATGGGGTAGCTTAACACAATATGCCGATCAACGTGCAGGAAATAATAGAGGCAGAAATTAAGGTATTATTGATTGCGATAGAAGCAAAGTGAATTTTTAGAAACGATAATCTGCGAGGGGACCCGCAGGCAGGAGCCATTAACTTATCGTCTTATGCCTTTAGGGCGGGGCTCAAGCACCCTCTCAATTTTTGCTGACTAGTTTTTATTGTCATTTTTGCTGAGAGTAGAGGGAGGCCGGACTGATAATGACCTGTCCGGCCTCCCTCTACTCTGTCCTAAATGTGGAGGGAGGAATTTTCTATTCTCACCCGACCCCCGCCAATCATGGCAGGTGGAAGTTTCCCGCAGACGCGGACCTCGAACAGTTTCCACTGCAGGGAACTCCCAATGTTGTCGTATTAACAGGCAAATACAAGTCTATGTTTTTACAAAACTTTGTTTTCCCACTCATGCAATTAAATGAAAATGAGAACAAGTTGGTTGTGATACGCGCATTAGAACTGTTTGCTTGCGACACACTGTCCACTGCTTCAGTGACGGAACGAATTTTGAAAACACTTCTTCCCGAGTGTGATTTAAGATTAATGTGTCTCACCCGTTTCTTGAGTGTGTACACCATCGCAGCCACAGGTACCAGGAGAAGGAGGGTGACCAGAATTCCACCTAGAAGTCCACAGATGATGTGTCTGTCTGTGTACGTGTCGGGCTCCACGCTGTCGATGCCAGTGGAATCGTCATACCGCGGCCCATCTGGCAGAGATCGAAACCATAGCGGAAGTTATTACAAGAGATGTCAACGTGATGCAAGTCATAAGAAGCGCAGAAAAACAAGCGGATGAAAAATGAAACTTATAAGAGCCGATACATGTCACATACAAGCTAAAAGATTTGGCTGATTGAGATTTACCAAATTTATGACTGTTATTAGTGAGGCTGGTTAGAGCTGCACGTCTCCTCGTCCTATGACACGCATCTCAGCATACCAGGAAGACAATCTGATTTAGAAGGAACAAATATGAAACATAAAATTGATAAATCATTTGAGTCTTCTCTGCTAATTAACTAGACTCTTCCAGTACCCCTCTCGTATGATTTGAAAGTCTGATGTAGCTGGATAAAATTCAAGTAAAATGTGGCGTCAACCACTCACACGAGGCCTTCTAGTCAATACTGCCTACCGGTTTTCGTTACTTCGCTGTTAATTCAATTAAATCATGGTTAATGCCTTTGTACATAAAGGCCCTTAAGGTGTCACATTAGCCAATGACAGATGATTATGCATGACACAAGTACAGCCAGCGTGCGCCATTTTTTTAGAAGGGCCGCTTATGATAGGCATCTGCCGCTTTATTTTTAGTTGTATCGTGCTGATATTCGCAGCAAAAAAAAAAAGAAAGGACTTGATATATTTATGTCGATCTAACATATATAAACAGTGCCGCAGTCGTTTGATTCTGACGCAATGCACATTTAAGACGTGTAGCGGCCACTTGTTAGTGAAATGAGAATTTGTCCCTGATGAAGGCGTGTTCACTTCGGAAAGGCGCCCGTACATAAACTTGCCTTAGAACATTTCTGACACCGAAACCCACTCGTTAACGAACCACCTGGATATCAGTACTGTCATACATTCACGCACTGCATGCTTATTAAGGCGAAAGCCTTTAATGGCTCATGCTGTCAAGGGCAAAAGGTGTCCCGCTTTGCGCGACTCTGATTGGCTGGGGCGGGATGACGTCATAGAGGTCTTTACCAATCAGAGCACCACCACAGTGTGTGCCTGATATGACCATATATCAATCAATGATCAATCACTAATTATTCGATTAATTAATTACAAACTATTGCCTAGCGAAATAATTAATCAAGTGCCTACCTAATAAATAACTATCAATGATTTGAATTATTAATGACTAATTAATCATATAATACTAATTATTACCAGTTGCGTAGCAGAATGCTGCACTCGGGCGTTCGCCTTTCACTACTTTAGTCGTTAAAGTCCCACGTAATATTTTTGTGTGCAAGCCAAGATCAGATAGGTTTTGCGCGAGTAACTCAAGACGCTAAATATTCGGAGTAATGTCCTTTGTCGCATAAGGGGTACCGCTCATGTGCTGACAGGAGATAAACAAAACAAAGTTCTGTGGGACATTGTGCGCTTATAATATAGGTTTGGCTTGCCGTTGATTATCTAGACCGAATGCGATATGTCAGTCCGCTGTTGTTTTGTGCGAAACACGACTGGAACTGCTTTGGCTTATGCCAATAATGGCAATATTTATATCATTTTTTCACACATGACGCTCGTGATGCCGTTTCATTGAAATAAATAAATATAGGCGTGCCTAATTATGATGCGCCGACAATTCCTGCGCATTAGCACTACTTAATTTTGATTGCTTCATTTACACTTCATTTCTTTTAACATTTACTTACATCCATTTCAGCGTATTTATTTGCTCATTGAGGGTTCTTTTGCACATTTTTATTAAGAGAACTTTTGCGTTTCTCTATCTCCTTCGCCGCCGTAACTGGCTCCTTCTTCGAATTATCAAATAATTTTGAGTATCATGCGCTCGATCGGCACAAGTTAATTACCTTTCACTTCGCGTCTCTTCGTTCACTGTCACCTTCACCATTGGCTCGAAGGAAAGGAAAGGTGGTGTAGTAGTGTCGAATGAATGTAGCAGGAAAGGAAGCAACAAGAAAGAAAAATCCGTGACGGAGTGCTTGGAAGGGTCTCGACGAACTGCTCTTTTTTAACATGCACTGACATCGAGCAGAACACAGTCATTTTCCTGCTGCCCCTCACATAGTGAGTGGCGCGTCCTGCTAAGATTCAGACAGTTACGGTAGCTTTCTTTCCTTCTGAACCATTTTCTTCGTCAATATCGATCAGAACTGTATTGGAAAAAGCGCGTTTTGTGATTGTGTTAATCAAGATACATTCACTCTGTGTCAAACACTTAGTGCTATATCCTCAGCGTTAACGTAGCAGTGAGCAGCTTCTGCCAAAGTTTAGAACACCGCGATGTCTTGCTTCATGATCACATCGTGTGGCTCGCTACGGATCATCGGCGTTCCAAACCTCTTGGAGTAGAGAAACAATGGTCCTCTGCCTTAGTTAGAAATTTTATGGCTGTTACCATAGCGTCACTACTTGGTTTAGATACGAACAACGTGGGACATATAACGTTTGACAAGGACAGCACCCCTGAACAGATTGCGCGAAAGCTCGCTGTAAAAAGCACTGTCGAGCACGAGCCACTTCCACCGTCGTCCAACTCTTATCGTAGACGTAAACTATTAAGAAGGTAACGCTTACGTGTCGCCATCGTTGTCGCCACCGTCGATGACCACTCGGTGTCATTTGAAGAGTACATGCCTTTTTTTTAGAAGCTAACAACTCCTTGTTAGTTGCATGAGAAAGTGAATGTTGGATAAATATATACTACGCGAATGCAGCGTGAAGCGTTCCATGAGCACGAATGACGTACGCGACCCTGGAACACTTTTATAATTGCCCTTTGTTTGGCTGCGCATGTTGCTATGCCGCACGAGTTGGCCGCGCAATCTGTCAGGCTTTGTCGCTGTAGCATTGAGAGAATTAGACCATAACATCCTTGTTTGGGAGGGGAAGGAACAGCTAGGTATTCGCTAGATAAGCTAGTCACCTGGGTACGTAAGCCCGCGATCCGATTAATTATACAGTATCGCCTATCGCCACATTGTCTAACGCAGATATCCTATATCAGCAGGGTGACTTCCGCTGCACAAATTCAATATTCAGTTCGGCTACGAGCTCTAAAACTGCGGCGCTTAGTGAAATGAGCACTGAGCCACGTTCCCCAGCATGATGGTGTTTGCGAATTTATGATAAAATGTTATCACCTCAGTGAATGGAATTAAATGTACATTTAATAAGGCACGATTTTGTACAAGTGCGGAACGTGTGCATCAGTTCATTTGAGACGAATGCTTCTGTGCATACCGCTGACAGCATTGTGCGATTCAAGCAGTATTTAACGAGTGTGCTTGGAATGCTCTCGTCAGTAAATAGAAAAAAAAAAAACAGCACTGTCGCTTCATCTCGCGGTTTCTAAGGGCTTTCGTTTGCTTTTTTTGCATCTCTTTTTTCGTGATAAGAAGAGACTTCTGAATATTTGTTATGTTTTCTTGTAGTAACTATGGTCAATAAAACATTCATCCAACAGACTATAGTCTCCATGAATATGTTCTGGACACGAACTTTCGTATAAACGCAATGCTATATTGAAATTTCGAACACTCACGCCGTAGACATACTGCATACTTCCATGGTATATTGAAGCGAAAGCTTCACTAGGTTCCGCAGAGCAGCGCTTCGCGTGTGTCCTAATATGACGTTTACCAAGCCAGAAAGTCATGCAAGGCTACAAGCCTCAACACAGTAAAGTCCTTCAGTCTAACCTTGTGGAACACTTTGGTGTCGCACCGCAAGGTCATAATTTTGAGCCTTTCACTTTTGGGTGACCTTTGACCTTGGATAACTTTTAAGTGACCTTTGACTTCTGACCTTTGACCTTAGATGACCTTTAAAATATGGTTTGAGAGAGCGATAAGTGGGCAGCATCCTTTGGGAAATTGAAGCCCTCTTACTGATCTGCTTTCTATACTTGAGGGATCGCCACTGAAAGGAGATTGATACAGGGATAATAGCAGTGTATAGCGATAATGTTCAAGCTTATAAGAACGTCGTTAAACGATTCATATATAAGGCCACTTAAACAGGCCTGTAGGACTAACAACAGTGTTTTCGAAATTTCGAGGAGAGTGGGGGCTCTAACGCTCGCTGTCCAGTGCATAACTGCAGAAAAAATATTGTGAGGGAAGGCTCAGTGCCCACATTTTTCACAGCAACCCGAGCATGAAGAAGTTTGCGCCACTCTTCCAAAAATGTGTTGCTTGATCCATGGAAATGCACCAGTTTACTCAGCACAGGTTATAGTGGCACACGTGGCCGTCTTAGGCTGCGAAATGTTGCATCATCTTCGATGATGATGATGACCTCAGACAAAATGGCACATACCCACGGCGGTGGATTGACCAGGGTGCATTGTAGTGTAATACGATATTCACACGACGCGGCACAAAATAAATTCCTGCTCTTCCTTCCCAAGAAGAACACACTGCGCGAGAAACATTCCCAAGATGAGGAGGAAGTGATGCTCTTCATGAGCTTTAAATGAGGAGGTGAAGAGCGAGGGTCTGCGTCGGCTCATATCGATCAGCGGCAGAAGTGCATGGCCTTGGGCAGAGAATATGTATATAATGAAGAAACTTCCAATCAAGCTTCATTTTTGTATCTGCCTTTCTTCATGCCAATCATCCGAACTTTCTGAATGGCCCTTGCATATATATGGCCTACAGGAGCTGCGCTTATGACACATAAATCTCGGTTTGTCAGAAAATACAAGATTACTATTTCACAGAGCAGAGCAGCAGAAGGCAGATCTACTACTTCGGCATGTTTTGAGTTTTGTCATGTGCTGAGATTGGCTTTATGACCAATTTTCCAAGTACGACTAGCAAACATTATTTGTACTGCATTTTAATGCATGTGTACGACTAACTTCTCTTTCACTTTATAAGCCGTAAATCAGGCGCTTTAAAGGTGGCGCAGTGGTGAGGGCGCTAGACTACTGTGCCCACGGATGTTGGATTGAATTTCGGCCTCGGTGGCCGCTTTTCGATGGAGGCGAAAAGCAAGGCTACCGTGTGCTGTGCGATGTCAGTTCACGTTAAAGAACCCCAGGTGGTCAAAATTTCTGGCAGCCTCCACTAAGACGTCTTTCATAGTCTGAGTCATTTTGGGACGTTAAATCCCACAAACCAGACCAAACCAAACGAAATCAGTAAATCCAGAAGCAAGCCCGATGAACATTTTTCTAGAGGACCATTGGATCCTGATATTCCTAATCCTGATCACGTGCTGATTTATTTATTTATTTATTTATTTATTTATTTATTTATTATTTATTTATTTATTTATTTATTTATTTATTTATTTA
>JAJIZL010091908.1:0-23041 GCA_023969395.1 Amblyomma maculatum
CAGGCTGAACACTACATAACACCACTACATTTGAAAAAGAAAAAAAAGAAAAGAAAAAGAAACAAAAAGAAAATAGAAAAGGAAAAAAATTTACATGTGTTTCGAACTTCGGTCTTATCAGCCAGCAAGCATGCACTTTAACCGCTACACCACGGCAGGGCACAGTGATGGATGTTATAAAAAAATTTACATGTGATTCGAACCTCGGTCTTATCAGCCAGCAAGCATGCACTTTAACGGCTACACCACGGAAGGGCACAGTGATGGATGTTATATATCTGCTTATGTAGTCGAGATTGCTCTTTTGTGGTTTGTGTATTTTTGTAGGGTGTAGAATTTGTGGTCGTAATTGAACGATCGCCCTTTAACCACGCTGCATCTTTTTCCTGGCTATCACGAAGGGTTATCCGTGTCCCGCATCTTTACAATGTATCGCTTTCTTGCAGACAAACCTCCGAATGTCACAATTTACTAGTGCTGATGTGTTTTGTCATCGTCTTCGAACGCATGCAATTTTTGCTACATATAGATATATGCGGTGCACCCACACTTGTAATACTGCTTGTTTTAGCTTCACCTGCTGCCAGCGGAGCCGTGACGTCAATGAATTTAGTTCTAACCAAGTGTTTTGCATGCGTAAACACTCGAGGAAGCGACTCCCGATGTCCGGCTGACCTGTGCATATTTCGATGGTCAGCGATGTTTCATTTATTCTCGAGCGTATTTTATCCGCGCTAACGAAACGCTACGTTCTTGCTTGCACTTTCGCGTTGAAGGTGGCAGATCTTCAGTCGCAGATTATGAAGATGCACCGCAAGATCGTACAAGCTGCAGCGACTGTCGCACACGCAAAAACAAAACACGATGCATGTATGTACTTGCTAGCGCACACATCTACGGCTTCATATCTTCTAGGTATGTACGAAACAACGCATACTCCACATATACAGAATAGTTTTAACGTACATTATGTATGGTTTCATGCTTATTTAGCGTGAAGGCATGTTCCGACGTGGTCATCCTGGCTGAGCTTCACGATCCCACCGAGTTGTACTGAGAAGCGGAAATACTCTGTCCCGTATCAGTTTCAGTCATATCGGATTTGTCCGGTTTCTGTTAAACCGGACATGACCTGTCCTGTATATGAGCTCAATATAGGACTAGTCCGCCCTGTTTCATATCCGTACCGGACTGGGATGTCATGTATAAGATGCATATTGGAAATGGTCTGCCCTGTATATACTCGATACCGGACTGGATCGTCCGGATTGAGATTCATACCGGACCTGTCCTGTCCGATATAAACCCTTTTAAGCTTCATACAGGACTGGTCCGCCCTGTTTCATATCCATACCGGTCTGGAATGTCATGTATAAGATGCATACTGGAAATGGTCTGCCCTGTATTAACTCTATACCGGACTGGACCGTCCGGATTGAGATTCATACCGGACATGACCTGTCCGATATAAACCCGTTTAAGCTTCTTACAGGACTGGTCACACCGGTATCAAATTTATCCGGGATAATACAGGACCGGTTCAAACCCGTTTGTCGCGATACGGGATTTTTCACTAGGGTGTTGCAGCTAAAATTTAGATTTCAATTGCAATTTACTAAATATCAATTAATTTGGCCCATTAATTAATCAAAATACATGTACAATAACCCATAATCCAATCTCATGATTGATCACCTGACATATACTATGCTTAGAGAGATAGCTTGACAGTAGCGAAATAGACGAAGTCCTGCTTTGACCTTCCCTGATCTTTAAGTTCAAAGCACCAGCCTGGATCGTTTTCCGAAGTTTTACCGCGGTGACAGATTTCCCGCTCTAAAAAAAACCACACAAAGTCAGAGGCAGTACTAGATTAGGTACACAAAGTAAAACCTTATCATGTGACTTAAAAAGTGTCTGTAGCACAGAACTCGCCTGAAAGCTTTGTTTATCAGTATTCCCGTTCAAACAGTTCTAAGAAGAAACCAATCAATTCATGAACTCTACTTTCGGCATTCTCAATGCTTTTCTCGCAATTTTTTAAAAACTTTGTGCACTCCTGGAGCGCAGACCTGGCCCAAAAGCTCGCGTTTCACTCACTGCTGCGGCCGGCCGGCGGGCATCAAGGAGAAAAAGCGTGTCGTGCGCAGCGCTCGCCGCCGCCGCGCTAGGAGAATCGAGGAGGAAAGCGCGGCGCGGAGGAGAGTGTTGCTACTTTAAAAGTAGCGACTTTCTGTGAACTTTGCCGCCGCCCCGCACACCCTCGCAGATCCCCCTCTCTCAACACTCCCATAGGCGCTCTTCTCAACGGTGATTGGCTCCGCGGGCCGTCGCCGGGAAAAGCGCGCGAAAAGTTCGCTCTTTTTGTGCTTTCATTTTTAGCCGGCGCCATATTTTAGGCAGCCACTGCTGCTAGGAGCGAGCTCCCTACCATTCCGCGCTTGCACTTCGCGCTATTCGCACTGTTCTAGTGCAGCGCTATGCCGAGTTGCTGCGTATTTCATTGCACAAGCTGTCGTGAAAAAGGATTCATTCTTTTCGCAATTCCGGGGGGAAAGAAAAACACCATTCGAATAAAAAAAGTGGTTCAACAACATCGACAGTAGGAACTTCACCCCGCGAAGACTAGTCACCTCTGCTGCCTCTGCGACGTACTGTGCATTTGTTCCAAGCGACATGAAACTGCTTGCAGGCGCATCACAAAGCTGGCAATCTCACTTAATTCACTGATCATTTTGCGTCGTTATGCGCGTTATTGTTTTGGCTTCGTGGCTCCGCTCAACGTGCTATATAATAACGACGGCTGATACATACAATGCGCATACAATAGCCGCTTTAATTTCGGAACTAAAGATCTCGCTTTTCAACGCCAACGCGTGCAATGGAGGGGATTGTTATAGGCTTATGTCGCAGGAGCGTGTCGAGGACTCTTCTGCAGAACTTGTCCGCAGAGTGTATATATATCCGCACATCAAAAGTTTGTCTCTTTATACCCTCGAAATTAGACCTCGTCATAATCTGGCGAAAATTGGTGTCCAACGTAATTTGAATATGGCGAATTTACTGGTTACGTTCATATTGCAGTGGGCCTCCCTCAGAATGTAACCCCAGGAACCCCTGGTGACCAGCCTCATTTGCGTATGGCGAATTCGGTGGTTACCTTCAAACCTAGGTGGGTCATTGCCAAAATTTAGCTCTCTGGATCCCCGAAGTTTCACCTCGTCCACATTTGACCAAATTGGTGTCTAACCTCATTTGCGTATGGCAAATTGAGTGGTGACCTCCAAACCAAGGTGGCCTATTCCCGAAATTTAGCTCTCTGGACCCCCGAAATTTGACCTCGTCCGAATTTGACCAAAATCGGTGTCCGACTTATTACGTATGGGGAATTCAGTGGTAATTTCCAAATTTAGGAGGGCCACCCCCGAAATTTGGCTCTCAGAATTTCCAAAATTTGACCTGGTCCGAGTCTCACCGAAAACTGGTATCTATAACCTAATTTGGGTGTGGCCAACTCAGTCGACTTCCAAATTTAGGTCGGCCTTCTTAATTATATGCCTAGTTAACGGGCGTCATGCCCATTTTCGTAGAGTAGAGCAGCCATCGATCATGGAACCGAGAGGACTAGTGAATACAAAGAAAACAATGATGTTTGGTCTTGAGTTGATATAGGAGTATTTTGTACGTGCGCACCCTGTCGCAGTTATTGACACACGGCCTGTACTTCCACATTTTGCCACTAAAAGAGGTGAAAGTGTTCTGGGTCACGTTTCTTTAATCTAGTCAAAGCAAAAGAAAAAATATTGCTCATACTAAAATTCAGGTTGACACCAATGTGGATGAACTTCCGACAAGGTTAAGTATCGGTGGTCGAATTGCTAAATTTTTTGGGGTACGGACGACACTTCCCTCGCACGACGGGAAATCGGTGCCCTGATATTGGCTCTCGGTTTCGGCCCGACGTCACTTCAAACCCGTCGACAGCAGGAGCTAGATCCGTTTCATGCTTAACAGAAAAAGGTTGATATTCGATCGTTTTCAAGCAGCCGCGAAAATTCTTAACTACGAAAACAATTAGGCAGCTTCATGTGCACTGCGCGGTACCAAACTCAGTCTAAACCTTACTGAAAAAATTGAGGATGATCATCAAAGCAAATGTTACAGCATATTGCTAGTAACCATCGCATTTCTGAAACTGCGCTCGTTAACAACTGCATAACCTTTACTTCCGCTAAAATTAGTTTGATGGTTTGGTTTCTACATTTAACTGAGCATCGATATTGCCGCGAAACCTTCAAAATTGTATTTGTTGTTTTTTTAACAGCCGCCGCTACACGGCCTTATCACTCTGATTCTGGATCGCGTATCAGTTCTGTATTCTTTACATCAAGGGACATATCAACAACCTTAGATATGCGGATGATACCACTTTAATGGCAAAATGTGAAGTGGAACTCAAGAGACTTAAGATGTGCGTACAAGAATAGACAGAGAAGTTTGAGCTTAAACTGAACATTAACGAGACAAGGATCATGGCGTCTTGCCCTATCAAGTCCTGGAGCATCAAGGGACAAGAAGTGGAAGCTCTGACAGATTTTCTCTTCTTGGGCTCCAAGATTACCCCGGAAGGAGACTGCAGCCATGAAATTAGGAGACGCCTGCTTCTGGAAAAGAGAGCCATGGCTAGCCTTGACCGCCTAGTAAAGAGCAGAGACATTACACTGTCAACCAAGATCAGTATAACTCGTGCTATGGTCTTTCCAGTTGTGATGTATGGATGCGAGAGTTGGATTGTGAAGAAGGCTGGCCGCCTAAAATTTGACGTGTTTGAATTGTGGTGCTGGCGGAGACTCTCTCGAGTTCCTTGGACTGCCAGAAGATCAAATCAGTCGGTATTGTCGACCATAAACCCTGACTGCTCATTGGAGGGTCAAATTCTAAAGTTAAAGCTCAGCTACTTTGGTCATCTGATGAGAGGAGCGGAGTTTCTGAAGAAAGATTTGATGTTGGAAAATGTTAAGGGTCACCGGAGAAGGGGCAGGCAGCGACCGCGATGGTTAGATGGCATCCTCGAGGCGCTGTAGATAGAGTTATGTGATGTTAGGAAGAGAGTGAGAGACCGGAAAGCGTCCATAGTGTCACGAAGAGTCGGACACGACTGATCACCCATTAAACACCAACCCATCTATGAGACGGCTATATATTGTCTTGCCAATACAAACAAGAGGCTTGATAGATGTCTCAGTAGACCTCTAAGATGGCTAATAAACGTACATAATGTCTCGATAAGATCTGCATGACATTGCCAGATGTCTTGACATTTCTTGTAGCTATCGTACAGCTCACCTAATGCACCTACGTTTTTAGGCTACAAGACGTCTTGCAAGATATCTCCTAGAAATCGGGAAGACAAATAACGTACTAAACGTAAGTCAGTCTACCAGATAGCTATAAGGCATCTTGCTCAAGATAAACAAGTCCCCTTATAGACTTCTGAAGTGGCCCCCAAGAAAGCTGATAGACATTTACAAGATGCCTTGACAAGATATGAAAGACGTTTTTATACATGTTTTGGTACATCTTGTAGCTGTCTTCTAGCTCAGCTAATGCCCCCACTTTTTAGGCTACAAGACGTCTTGCAAGATATCATCCAGTAATCATTAAAATAGATTCTGAATGTCTAAAATGAGCTCTAGAATCTCCTGGAATGCTCTAAATTATTTATTCACTGCTAATTCCAGCAAAACTGTCTGAAATGCTTATGCATTTGTAGAGGTTTTCAACACCACTGCTAGACAAAATATAGCCTCATCAGATGCTACAACTATAGCTGCATTGCCATCACACACCCACAGCGCTCTTTCACACATTCAGTTATGATGCAAGCTAAACTGATGTACAATTGTAGATCATTAATTCTCACATACTACATCTGTTGTCTAGTTAATGAGAACTGTATGTTTTTTATTACAAAGCGTGCCACATTTCACGGTTAACGGCCATCAGTTAGGTGCTCTTTCGAAAGTTTGGTAGTAACTGCACCCAATGCTAGAAAATGACATGAGTCTACTACAGAACTTTTTAATTTCCTCAACATTATACTTTTCAAACAGGCAAATTAAACAAAGAAAGCCACAAGCAACTGTATGCAAATGACAAAATGCGGTTCTCCGAAGCCTAATATTGTACCAAGAAAGAAAACACCGGATGTTGTTGTTGTTGTTGAAAACTTTTATTGTCCAACAGAGAAGGACCACACCGCCTGGGCCGCTCTGTCTCACCCCCCTGTAAGGGGGAGGGGACTTAGCGGCCCAGCCGCACGGGATGGTCGCATTAGATGCTGGCCGGTTTGGTTTCGCCGGCGGCCTCTGCTGCCAGTTGGACGGCGGTGAGTTGGAGCTCAGGGTCCGAGCTTCGCAATAAGGTCGATACATGACCATAGCGGCGGTAGATGGGGGAGGCACCCTCATCACGGTAGCTACCATACTAGGGAAAGAAACCGAGATAGCGGAGGAAGCTGCGATAGCGATCGCTTGCGTTGGCACCAAAGCTAGATATATTATTAGCGACAGTAAAACTGCAATCCAAAATTTCAGTAGCGGGAGGGTAAACCCCCTCACCACCAAAATTTTAACACAAGGAGTGATTGATAGGACGATCAACATCATGTGGACCCCGGCGCACGAATCTGTCAGCGGTAACGAGGCGGCCCACAGTGCAGCTCGAGATCTCTACCTCCGAGCTGTACAGGATGGCTCGGCTCAGGTAGAACATAATAGAGAAGGGCGATTAATTTCGTATCAAGACATTACAGAACACTACAGGCAATGCCGGAGGCGTTTCCCCCCACCAAACACGGCGTTAAATAGAGGTCAGGCAATGGCGTGGAGACGCCTGCAGACTGGAGTATACCCAAACCCAGTACTAAATAAACATATCCGATCGGACTGCGAGGACGATAAATGTAAAAAGTGTGGGGCGAGAGGAACCCTCGACCATATAATTTGGGAGTGCGCTTACTCCCCAGGCAGGGCGCAAAACATTAGCAGTAGGGAAGCCTGGGAAAACACCGGAAAGAGCCAACTCATGAACACATGACATGAATGAAATGATGCACATTGTCATTCATTCTCACAGACATTGAAACTGCCAACAGTAGGTGAGACCTGTACATATATTTGTTACAAAACATGCCACACTGCACAGTGGACAGCCATCGTTAGGTGTTGTTTGGGAGATTCGGCAATAACTGCAAAGGGTGCTAGGAAACAAAATGTGTAAATCATATATTTGATTTTTTCAACAATGCACTCCGAAGTTAAAGGCACAGAAACCAGACACTACAAGTGGTATGCAAATGACAAGATAATAATGCAGTTGTCTCCAAGCTTTAAATGATCTCTTTTCAAAAACAATGAAAACAAAAACATCCATATTTCAAACAAGAACAGGAAATGACTAGAAATAAACAGGGATAGGTACCAAAAAATTTACAAAACTGGTTGAGTGGTTAAACTATCTGTATAATGTTCGTACAAAATAAAACAAAGCGACAAATTCGGATGAAAAAGCTTTAGTATACAGAAAAAGGTGCTTTCACAAAGGACCATCATCATCAGTGTTGCATTTCATAATACTATATATGCATGCATGTCAACAACTGAATGCTGGTCATACATACATCTTGTGAAAACTGTTTAAACACCTAAGCATTAGGCACGACATCAAATCCATTAAAAATCTACACTGCAAAAAAAGAAGCCAAGAATGCTTCACTGCTTCTGTTCCTGTTAGCATGACTAGAATGCACTGAAAAAAAAATGCAATGGCGACATGCCTGTCATAGTTACATTCTACTATCGTAACTAAAAAGCACTAAGGAAAAGGAATCAGGTAAGGGTCGCACATCACTCTACAAGAAATAATAGAAGGCACCATAAGGAAAAAAAACAAGGAGCAAAAGGTTTGCATCTCTGTTATTGTACGCACCAAGCTATATTCCATCTCAAAAGCTGTTTGCAGCACTACAAAAGATAAGGGCAGCATGAACCAGCCATGATGGCACAAACTGCCCTTACCTTTTGTAGTGCAGCAAACAGCTTGCGAGGAGTACAGAAAGCACAGCAAAGAAAAAAGAGAATAAAATTCAGGGTGGCACACGGTGTTGCTCTTCACATTCTGCTGGTATCAGAAGAAGGAAGTTAGCTGCTGAGATTGTTAGATTTCAGACATAAAAAAACGTATATAGCGTAACACAGACACACACATGCGAGAAGACACCACGTGCAATTACTACAACTGTTTATTCAGGGGCAAGCAGTCGACACATAGCTTTCACTGCTGACGTGCACATTTACAAGGCAACAGGAAAACAGCACCAATCTCATCAAAGCAGGTATGAGGTATCTGTATCTGGTATCTGGTAGCTGAGCAGGTATCTGTTCAGCCTCAAAGAAAAACGGAAGTGTCGCTGACATAGCTCGAAGCTGTTTAACGTATAGGTGGTAACCTCTGCACACTGAAAGCTTGCTCACCTAAGCCATCACATAAGCTACGAAAGCAAACAGGTCGGCTGTCAGAGGAGACATGGCCAGCATTTCGTAAGTGCACCACCGCCTAGGAAATTCTACTGTCACATAGAAAAATCTTATTTTGGACAGGCAGGACTATGCGTGAATGGCCAACTTAGAGAACATGCAAAATGCATTAACAATGAAGGTGAGCGACTTGTCTTGCACTGTAGGGTTTGCACCAAATGTGAAAACTGTGGGTAGCGTCTCATGAAACATTAGAAGTCCTTCATATAAAAAGGCAGGTTTCAGCTGTGTCAGCAGCAAATTGGTTTTTCTTATGAGACTGAACAAAAATTTTTCTCACGCATAGTTTGACAAAATTGGTGCTTTTTCCATGTTGCCTTGTACCCGTGCGCATCACCTGAGTAGCTATGTATAGCGGCTGCTTTCTGATGAACACTTGTAGTAAGTGGTGGTGGTGTCCTCTTTCTTGTGTGCGACTGTGTTATGCTAAAAAAACAAGATCTCAATACCACTGCCAACATTCTGACATGAAAGCCATGCAAAATGAGGGAAGTGGCACGAGTTGTGCATCTGTTATTCTGTACAAAACCTATAGACCTCCTCCATGTTTACAAACAAACAAGGCAATCCAGGTGGCGCTGCAGTCGTCTGCTATCTCACGGTAGGCAAAAAGCACGGGAGCGGCACTGTGGCCAAGCTTTTCAATAGCGTGTTTTGGGAGGTGCAGGCTCCCAAAATTTTGGCAGGAGAAATAAGAGGATTTCTTGAGCCTCAGCGGTGCACACAAAAGCGATACAATATACATATATATCACGTACACGGCACGCGGCGCCCGGCCCCGTACGCCGTACAAGACGGAGCGTGGGTTCAAGACGCACAAGCGAAGCTTTGCTGCCCGCCAGGGAAAATGAGCAACGTTATTATATATTTGCTGTTTTCGCCCATGCAAACAACGCGGAGCGCGTCGAGAATTTCAAAACCTTGAGTTCTTACAACTGCTTTCAGTCGAGTCAGTAGACTGATTTTTCTCGCTCGTAAACAGCGAGCGCAAACTACGTACGAAATATTCCGCTCGGAACCTATTATTGCATTCTCGGATGAATCTTCCCATCGAGCGGCGACGTTTTTGCTAAGCACGAAGCCCCTCGCTAGCTTCGAGCAGCTTTTAGATGCATGGCAACAGTAGCAAAGGTATTTCTCCTTGGCACCGCACTGATTTTCTTATCCGTGCGAAATCGCCACGCCGCACGTCTGTTCTCTTCGTGGGTGACTGTCAGCGTTAACTTGCGCAACTTTATCCCGGGTTTTTAGCTTGAATTACAATTACCAGCTGCAGCGGTCGTGGTGGTTCCTTAGCTAGAGCGACTCAGTTCAGTCCCGGCTACCATGCATGATAAGCTCAGAATGCCACAACGTGCCCTGCGCCACGATGCAGTACGTATAAAAATCCTCAGAGAGTTTGAATCACGAGCCCATATATCACTCGACCATGCTGAACCCACCAACTCGCAATTACAATCAACCGCATTGAATACAACTAAAACCGCTGGGTACAAAAAAAAAATGCAGCTCCAATCGAGAAAATCAGCGGCTGTCAACGCGCGGTGGCGATCTTCATCACTGATGAGACTAAAATAATCTGAGGCGAACACGGCGAAGGCTAGCCATGCTGTATAACCAAGAAGGAGTTCGACACTGATCACTCGTGCAGCAGCTCACTATCGCATACGTGCAATTACCAAAGTGAAAAAAAAAAACGTAATTGAGGAATTGTTTACATAAAGGTAAGCACAACTATGCATGCTCTAACAAAGAAACAGGCCTACGCATTACAATATACTGGCCTTTAAGCAGCTGTACAGCTCTGGCGTAAAAGTGAATAAGCTCTAGCTTAACCATGGCAAAGTGTTTGCCGCATATCCGATAAGCCGGCGTCGGTATCCAGCCTTGGCGCTTTACCGCGGCGATCCACTGTTTACGGCTACCTTCGTCGCCAAGAAATCTGTGCAAGCTCATTAAACTTCTCTTTCTGTGCCTTTCGGCACATGCCACGGTGACGCAACTAGTCGACATGGGGCTATTTTATTTCCGGCAGCAGCAACCCATTCCGCATTCACGGTAGGCGAAATCGACTGAAATGTTTTGCCTACCATGCGAAAGTCACTGACGACGGCAGCGCCACCGCATCTTCGTGACGTAGTCGGAGTGAAGGAGGTCTATAGAGCAAAGAAAATTGAAAAAAAAAGAACTACCGGGGCTATCACATCTACTGCAGTCAGTTACAAATTAAGAATGAAGGGGCGAATATCGCTCAAAGGAGGCTTTTCTGCCAATCAGATCGTTCTCAACAATGGTACCGCTCCAGCCCTTGTCCATAGCTAACTAGGCTGGGCAGCTTTTTCTTTGTCGGTACTGAACACCAGCTGCACTGCCTCTTTTTTGTCGCCTTTTGCCATGAAAGGTGGAATTCCTTTGTGGCTCACTTGATTGGGAGGCTCCTCAGTGTCACTGGTGGGAGGCCTACCTTTGAGAAATTACAAAGCTGCAATCTTGATTTGTAACTGAGCACAGAAGGTGCCTTGATCCCAGCTGCTTACTATTGTGGCACTGTTCATGGTGACTGCGCAGCGCCTTTAGATGAGGACTTGGTCTTAGTAACAAAGCAAACACCAACCACTCTTTTGTGACGTCGGCAAAACGAAGTTTCATTGGTGTTGAAGGCTTTCCATGTCACACCTGCCAGGATTAAACTCAAAAGCATGATTTAAATATATATGAGCTCCCAAACAGAAGGAAAAAGTCCCACTGTTGGTAACTCTGAGTTTTTGGCACAGTCAAACCATACCTGTGTATTCATTCAGTAGCCCACGACTGCCCAGTGAGATGTCAGTCCAGTGGCCCTCATCGCTAAGTTGTGTTGGCAGCAGACAGGAAAAGGATAGTTGCTGGGCAGCCGTGGAGGTGGTGGCAACCTGCAAGGTGTTCCATTGCTTTAATGATTTCTTGTGAATTTCTTGTGAAGTTTAATGAAGAAAACCACTGACTACAAAACACTGCCGCAGATTCCACTATGGGATAACAATTTAACCTCAAAATATATCACATAAGGTGGAGAATACTGAGTACACAATAGAAATATGTTTAACCAAGACATGCACTAGCAGCACAAAATAGTGCTGAGTATAATATATGTATATTAAGAACTCCTTGATGACCTCGAAGGCTAAAACATTTCCTTGTCTTCACCAACAGACACACCTGAAGAAAACCACCATTTTCCTGATTTACACATTTCTTTTTTTTATTGAATGTGACTTTCCATGCTGGGTAAGGCTTCTGCCTCTCAGTTTGCCAAGAGTTTCGACATATGTAAAGAGGAAATATATGTATCATGTATCTATGTATGAATGCATCACTTATGTATGCATCTATGCATGTATCTATGTATGTAGGTACCTATGTATGTATGCATCACCAATTTTTCCTATAACAAATGAAGGCGATATTTTAAACAGTGAGCATGCATCCAGAGAGCAAAGAAAAGGCAATGCATTGCTCACTTGCCTGAGCTGTTGGGTAAGTGTTTTGTTCACATGAAACTTTGCACAGACACAAAAAACAAGAGCACCAGACACAGGCACAATAGCGCAATGTGAAAAAGGGCATTAAACTAAATGAAGGCATGTCACCTTTGCTGCTAAACACCTTCACTTCGGGAGGAGTCCATATGCTATCAAAAGGTTTGCGTGGAGTCACAGCTTTGTTGTTGAGGACGACCGGAAGGCATACGCTGAACCCGTATTATAACATGGCTACTTTCTATATGCCGTAAAAGTCAGTTAAGATTCAGTACTCTCTTTTCTTTTCCCAGTTCTGGACAGGAAGAGTCTATTGGCCCTGAAGCAAGAAAGCAAATGAAATTGATATGTTGTTTTGTGTATTTATACTAGGCTTTTTATTATACGAGGTCCCTCTGAAAGATTTGCTTTCGACCTCCTTCTGTACCAATTGAACTGAAGCTTAATTTCTTAAAAAAACAATTCCACCAATAAATTAAAACCTGAGGACCAAAGCAAATAAAGTCCCAGCACATCACACAGCATGCATTTCAGGAAATTAAAGAATTAAATTTTGCTTTCTGACTGGATGAAAATGTAAAATCACTTAATCACTGCATATCTACGGACTAGGAAGACGACGAAGCCGATGTGAGCGAACGCGCTTCGCTTCGGCTCCAATTTAGAAAAGCTTCTGGCCGGATACAATTGCCCCATTCCGCATATGTTGGTGCATTCTGCAAGATCTCCCTGAGCAGGATCTGTGGAGGCAAGTGTGTTGTTCGTGAGGGCCTTCTTTGGCCGCCCGTGGATTGTGAACTGCCAAGCGGACATCGCGGAGCTAACCCTAGATCCGGGTTATGAGCCTTACGCCGCTTAGTCATGACCCCGATGACCAAGAGTGTGATGAAGGGGAGCACGGAGGTCGGCGTCATGCCATGCTTCTTCGCAAGCGGCTATCGGAAGCCACCGACGAGGAAGGGCAGTCCACGCAGATGAATAAGGGCCCATCCACTCACGGTCGCGGCGGTAGTGACGAGGCGGAAGGTGGCCGTGGCCAGGGACAATTATGCGCAACACCTGGAAATAAAACTCGACATAGGCGGAGAACAACATCAAATCAATGAGGCTTCGGGCGTCGATGATTTCTTGATCCCTGACGGGGGGTTCTTCACCGACGCCGAAGAGGCAAATACCAACCAGACAGAAGACTTAGACGAGTGTCCATCGACGTCCTCGGACTCCGAAGGATCGGTTAGACCCAGGAGTGGACCTAATCAGACATCGGCTCAAGGTCTGGCGAATATTCAAGAGAGGAACGAATTTCCTGCCGCGTCGCCGGTCAATATGAGCCCCAGACTAGGGGAGGCAGTGAACGAAGCCATGGAGACCTAGCGGGACTGCGAGGCCGATATCTACCCACTGCAAGATGAAAATGCGGAGCGTTGGACGCTTGTTTCTTCCCAACGGCGCCCAAAAAAGAAAGGCTCGAAGTTCGCTGTGCCGCATAGCGACGTCATTTTGCAGCCAGACGAGCCCCGGAAAGAAACAAGAAACAAGATAGCGCCGAAAGCCGCAGCTGGCAGAGCAGTGGCGCACGCGAATGGTGTGACGCGCTCTATATCAAAACATCTGGCGGGAGCGCAGCGGCAAATAAGGCCACGTCCGCCGCCGTTACCGAAGGATGATATCAAGATCATCTACCGCCCCAAGGGAGGTATAAAAATCAGCGAAACCTGTGTCGACCAGGCAACACAAGCCCTCGTCGCGGCCAGCGGAGTAAAGATCAAGGAACAAGACTTCATCATGAGACTCCGGCCCGGTTCAAACATCATGATTGCGAGCACGCCCGACCTGGACATCGCCGACGTGCTCAGGAAGATCGAAAAGCTCACTATAAATGACCAAACCTATGAAACCAACACCTATCCAGCCGTACCGGATGACCTCAAGCGTGCCGTCATCCACGGCGTTATGCCGAGGCAATCACCGGCCGTACTGAAATCGAGGCTCCGGCTTCGATCCCAAGGAGAGGAGATTCGCGAAGCGAGAATGCTGGGCAGGTCGGAAACGGCGCTCATCACTTTCGACGGCCCGTATATCCCGCAGTGGGTCATTTACCGTTCTGGAGAATTCAAGACCTACCCATATCGTTCTACGAGGCAGATCTGCTACGTATGCGGAAAGCAAGGCCACCGTTCGGACGTCTGTCCAACGCCGAACACCAAGCTCTGCAGGACGTGCGGCACACACGACCCCCCAGAAGGGCACCAGTGCAAGGCGAAATGCATGGTGTGCCAAGGCGACCACGTCACCAGAGAGTGGTCGACGCCTCAAGACTACTGACGAGCTCCGGGGCAGCACGACCGGCGTCCGGCAGTCCAGGCAACAACACTGGCAGCGGCAGCAGCAGCAGCAACAACTGCAGCAGCTGCAGTGGGAGCCCCAGCAGCAATTGCAACAATTGCAGCAGCAGCAGCAGCAGCAGCAGCAGCAGCGGAACCGGAACCTGAGTCAAGAGCGCCGAACCAGGTGGCTGAGCTCGGAGCGGGACCAAGGCCGCTCCTCGAACCAAGGCCGTAGCATAGTGCAAGATCGCAGCCAGAGCCGATCCAGGGAGGACTCTTTCCCGCCGCTAAACCGGTCAACGGCCAAGCTGGAGCAGCAATAGCAGCAGTCGCAGAAGCAACAACAGAAGAAGGGCGGCGTTAAGGTGAGCTGGGGAGCGAGCCCTCCAAACTCATTGTTTACGCACTCGGATCAAAAGAATTTTACGCGTAACTCGGAAGAGGTTAAAGCTCTAAGAGAGGAGAATGCATATCTCCGTAAAAAAGTCAATTACCTCATTAAAGAGATGCAGGCTCAAAGAATAGGGCAGGTACCGTGGCCCCCGATCCCGCCGGCAGAAGTGCAACGACCCCCGTCCGCCTTAGACGCGAGCCCTGAGGAATTAAAAGCTTTCATGCAGCACGTGGAGGATTTCACGGTTCGCATCAAAGAAGAGTTTCGCCAAACTCATGCAAAATTAGATGCTATGTATGTCAAAACCAACCTAGAACAGAAAGTCGCGTAAATAGAACAAAAAGTTGCGTGGCAGGACCACGTCAAAAGCCAAAATACGCGACGAATAACAAACGAGGCCCGGGACAGGCTCATACAAGAGCGCCGTTTCGTCACTGAAGGCTCCAATCCGATCAACGCACAAAGCCATGGCTAAACAAACACCACTAGAAATCTGGCAATGGAACTGCAGGGGGTACCGCCAAAAACAGGGACTCCTAATGTAGTTTCTACTCACGCAAGACTCCACACCCGATATAATAGCTTTACAGGAAACTAACACGGCACCGACACTCAGGGGATATACGTGCTACGATACCGGACGCACGGCAACCCTGGTGAGCAAAAAGTTGGTAACCATAGCCCATGACCCGACTGCCAACACGAAAATTGAGCACTTAGTGACGGAAATTATTCCCAAAAAGAAGCACAAGGAAAAGAGTGTCTTTCTCGTAAACCTCTATAGCCCGCCTCGCCAGCGGGACGCGAATTTTCATAAACTCTTTCTAGGGGCCAGCAAACTTGCTAAAAGCAACACGCTGCTAATTGTAGGTGACTTTAACGCTCGCGGACAGCAATGGGGATACCCCACAAATAATCAGAAAGGTATACAGGTCGAGGATGCGGCGGAAGCGATCCAATGTACCCTCTTAACAGACGAAACTCAACCCACGCGCCTTGGCAATTCTGTCTGCTAGGATACATGCCCGGACTTAACTTTTGCCAGGGGGGCGAAACATGCAACGTGGGAGAATCTGCTGGAAAATCTAGGCAGGGACCATTATATCTTGAAGATCACGATAACTGCCACAAACATCAAGCGCAAGCTCGGCACGGTCAAGATACCCAACTGGCCGGCCTTCCGCAAGGCATGCACGGACCTGGAAGGGGGGATTACTTCCATAGATGATTGGTGTCAACAACTCAAAGACATCCAGAAGCAGTACACTATGGAAGTGGATCGCACCGAGCAAACACCAGAGGTGGACCCTCGGCTCCTCAGGCTATGGGAGGCACGCCGAGGGCTCACCAAGCTCTGGAAGAAGCAGCGCTTTAACAGGAAACTCAAGCTGAAGATTGCAGAAGTCACCAAGATAGCGGAGAAGTACGCAGCCCAACTGGCCAGGCAGAGCTGGCAGTTCAGTAGCTCGCTGGACGGCACCCTCAGCACGGCCAAAACGTTGCGTATACTCAAGACCCTCCTCGACCCTATCCAAACCAGGGCCGAAAGCGGGAAAGCTATCCGCAGACTCATCCACACCTTCGAGGGTACGGAGAAGGAACTGTTAGATAAAGTAAAAGAGAAATGCTACTGCACGACCTTGCCTGCAGCTTACCCGAAACCATACTTTGGAAGACCGAACACCCACCTGGACAGGCCGATCACCAGGGAAGAAGCGTTCGCTGCCATAAAGGTATGCAGGCGCAACACGGCGGCGGGTGCAGACAAGGCCCATAATGCACTCATACGCAACCTCAGCGACGGGGCAGTCGACCGATTGACAACCTTCCTCAACGGGCACTGGGCCGCAGGAACGGTTCCTGAAGAGTGGAAGCATGCAGAGGTCGTAATGATCCCAAAACCGGGTAAGAAACTCCAGATCGAAAACCTCCAACCTATCTCACTCACCTCCTGCCTAGGCAAGCTCTACGAGCGTGTCGTTACTCGGAGGCTCCAAAACTACATGGAGGATGAAGACCTGTACCCCCACAGCATGTTCGGCTTCCGAGCTCACCTCTCCACGCAGGACGTCCTCATACAACTCAAAGAGGAAATCCTCACCAATGTCCCGAGCGCTGGCGAGAACGCGGTCATGGCCCTTGATATTAAAGGGGCCTTTGACAACGTTAGCCACGCGGCTGTAATGGAAGGACTCGACAACCACCACTGTGGCGAGAAGATTCACAGCTACGTGAAGGCCTTTCTCTCCAACCGAACTGCAACGGTTGGGCTCGGAGACCTTCGCAGCGATAAATTCTCAACCCCCAACAAAGGCACACCTCAAGGGTCCGTCATCTCGCCACTACTTTTCAACGTGGCTATAATCGGACTCGCTAGGCAACTTGAGAAGATCGAAGGCATACAGCACGCCATGTACGCTGACGACTTCACGGTTTGGGTTACATCCGGGTCGCTCGGCCAGAAAGAAGAACGGCTGCAAGCAGCGGCTACCTGCGTAGAAGAATATGTCCATGCACGAGGTCTCGCCTGCTCCACAGAAAAATCCGAACTCTTGCGAGTTTACAAAGGGAAACACAAAGGGACCCTCAATGTCTCCCTCCAAGGACAGCTACTTCCCGAACGAGACAAGATACGAGTCTTAGTAATGTGGCTTCAGAACAATCAGCGATGCGGCCATACGCTTGGCCTACTCAAGCAATCGACCACTCAAGTCGCCAGGATGATCACGCGTGTGTCGCAGAAGCGGAGCGGTATGCGAAAGGGGGATACCCTGCGCCTGGTTCAGAGCCTGGTACTCAGTCGCGTAGGCTACGCCCTCCCGTATTTCAACCTCAACAAGGAGAAGTGGAAAGTGCAGATATCATCATCCGCAAAGCTTACGAGACAGCCCTGCACCTACCAATGAACACCTCTAACGCAAAACTACTAGCTCTTGGCGTTCGCAACACCTTCGAAGAGATCAAAGAAGCCCAACTGGTCACGCAGATAGCCAGGCTCCAGCAGACTCCTACGGAGCGCTCGCTTCTTAGGCGACTGGGTCTAGGTGCAACTGCGGAAATCGAGACTCGTACTGCGAGCATACCGGACGCAATTCGCCAGACGCTAAAGGTTAGCTCTCATCCCCGGAACATGGATCCCAACTTACATGTGGCCCGTAGAGCAGCCCGGGCGAAGTATGTACAACTAAATTTAGCTACAAGGTCCACAACGGTATACACGGACGCGGCTCCGTATACAGGAAGCTCACATAATAGCTCAGTGGCGGTAGCTATTGATTCTAACCTAAAGGAACTAGCTAGCGCCTCAGTCAGGGAATGCACGGTAACCGAAGGGGAGGAGCTGGTCGTTGCTCTTGCGGTGGTAGCTTGGTATCGAAGCAACACGTCCCTTACCATTCTTACAGATTCTAGAGAAACGTGCCGTAACTACATGAACGGCCGCATAGGTCGCACCGCGCTCAGGCTCCTCCAGAGCGCGACCCCATCAAAAGTCAAACACAACATCTACTGGGTGCCAGGACACACCGACATAGCGGGGAACGAACGCGCCGATCAGGTAGCTCGAGAGTACACGAGCCGAGCTTCCTCCCAATCGGACGATCTACCCGAGCGAGTCGGCCCTACGTACTCAGACATTCTGAACTACTATAAGGGGGTACGGATCCGCTATCCGCCGCCTCATCGGGATCTAAAACAACAAGAGGCAGTATACTGGCGAAGACTGCAGACAGGAACATTCCCTAACCTGAATATCCTAAGCAAAATTTACCCGTCACAATATCGGGACACTTGTCCATGGTGTGGTAGAAAACCTTCGTTATACCACATCACGTGGCAATGTAAAAATAACGACAGCATTCGTAAAGACCCGAGTGCGTAACAGTGGGAGAGCCGGCTCTCCAGCGGCGATTTGGATTGCCAACTAGGTCTAATCCAGCACGCCCAGCGAGCAGCGAAGCTCAGCGGAGCCCTGGAATAGGGGCACCGACCCTGTGAGAAGACGGAAGATGGAACCCTCCTGCTACTAGCACAAGACCTTCCTAGAGAAACTAAAGTATTTCCTATCCTATCCTATCCTACGGACTAGGTATTGTTGTTGCAATGTAATGCCTGACTGTAAGCATTTTATGAACTATTAAAATTCAATCACTGAAGTTCTCAATCATACATTCAATCATACAGTTCTCATTAACAAGACAACAGATGTAGTGTGCGAGAATTAATGATCTACAATTGTATATCAGTTTAGCTTGCATCATAACTGAATGTGTGAAAGAGCGCTGTGGGTGTGTGACGGCAATGCAGCTATAGTTGTAGCATCTGATGAGGCTATATTTTATGTCTGGCAGTGGTGTTGAAAACCTCTGCAAATGCATAAGGATTTCAGACAGTTTTGCTGGAATCAGCAGTGAATAAATAATTTACAGCATTGCAGGAGATTCTAGAGCTCATATTAGTTCATTCAGAATCTATTTTAATGATTACTGGATTATGTCTTGCAAGACGTCTTGTAGCCTAAAAACGTCGCTGCATTAGCTGAGCTAAAAGACAGCTACAAGATGTACCAAAACATGTATAAACTCGTCTTTCATATCTTGTCAAGGCATCTTGTAAATGTCTATCAGCCTTCTTGGGGGCCACTTCAGATGTCTATAAGGTGACTTGTTTATCTTGGGCAAGATGCCTTATAGCTATCTGGTAGACTGACTTACGTTAATTACGTTATTTGTCTTCCCGATTACTAGGACATATCTTGCAACACGTCTTGGAGCCTAAAAACGTAGGTGCATTAGCTGAGCTGTAAGATCGCTACAAGAAAGATCAAGACACCTGACAATGTCTTGCATATCTTATCGAGACATATTATGTACGTTTATTAGCCATCTTAGCGGTCTATTGACACATCTATCAGGCATCTTGTTTGTATTGGCAAGACAGTATATAGCCGTCTCATAGATGGGTTGGTGTTTAATGGGTGATCAGTCGTGTCCGACTCTTCGTGACACTATGGACGCTTTCCGGTCTCTGACTCTCTTCCTAACATCACATAACTCTATCTACAGCGCCTCGAGGATACCATCTAACCATCGCGTTCGCTGCCTGCCCCTTCTCCGGTGACCCTTAACATTTTCCAACATCAAATCTTTCTTCAGCGACTCCGCTCCTCTCATCAGATGACCAAAGTAGCTGAGCTTTAACTTTAGAATTTGACCCTCCAATGAGCAGTCAGGGTTTATGGTCGACAATACCGACTGATTTGATCTTCTGGCAGTCCAAGGAACTCGAGAGAGTCTCCGCCAGCACCACAATTCAAACACGTCAAATTTTAGGCGGCCAGCCTTCTTCACAATCCAACTCTCGCATCCATACATCACAACTGGAAAGACCATAGCACGAGTTATACTGATCTTGGTTGACAGTGTAATGTCTCTGCTCTTTACTAGGCGGTCAAGGCTAGCCATGGCTCTCTTTTCCAGAAGCAGGCGTCTCCTAATTTCATGGCTGCAGTCTCCTTCCGGGGTAATCTTGGAGCCCAAGAAGAGAAAATCTGTCAGAGCTTCCACTTCTTGTCCCTTGATGCTCCAGGACTTGATAGGGCAAGACGCCATGATCCTTGTCTCTTTAATGTTCAGTTTAAGCTAAAACTTCTCTGTCTCTTCTTGTACGCACATCTTAAGTCTCTTGAGTTCCACTTCACATTTTGCCATTAAAGTGGTATCATTCGCATATCTAAGGTTGTTGATATTTCCCTTGATGCTCCAGGACTTGATAGGTCAAGAAGCTATGATCTTTGTCGTTTATTTTTCAGTTTAAGCTCAAACTTCTCACTCTCTTCTTGTACGCACATCAGCAGTCTCTTGAGTTCCACTTCACTTTTTGCCATTAAAGTGCTATCATCCGCATATCTAAGGTTGTTGATACGTTTCCCATCAATCTTCACTCCAGCTGAAGCCTCGTCCAGACCGGCCTTTATCATGATGCACTCAGGATATAGGTTAAATAGGCAGATCGACAGTATGCAGGCTTGTCTCACTCCTTTCTCAATCGGAAACCAATCAGTAAGACCATGCCCAGTTCTGACTGTGGCCTCTTGCTCTTCATACAGGTTCCTGAGGAGACAGATGAGGCAAATTGGAACTCCCATCTCTTGGAGAGCTTGCCACAATCTGCTGTGATCTACGCAGTCAAACGCTTTCGCATAATCAATAAAGCAGAAGTAGATGGGTTTCTGGAACCTCTTTCTTTTTCCATGATCCAGCGAAAGTTGGCAATCTGACCTCTAGTTCATCTGCCATTGCGAAAGCCAGCTTGTACATCCGGAAGCTCCCGCTCCACATACTGCTGCAGCCTGCACTGGAGGATTTTCAACATCACCTTGCTAGCATGCGAAATAAGCGCTATCGTGCGGTAGTTGGAACAATCTTTGGCATTGCCTTTTTTTGGAATGGGGATGTAAACTGACCTCCTCTAATCCTTTGGCCACTGCAGGGTTGTCCACATTTTCTGATATAAGGTATACAGAATGTTAACAGCGTCGTCATGGTTGAAGTTTTGAAGCAACTCAGCTGGAATGCCATCAATTCGGCTAGCTTTATACTTAGCAAGGATGGCTAAGGCTCATTCAACTTCACTCTTCAGGATGCCCGGCTCGAGATCAGTAGTCACAACCGTCTTATGTTGGGTTTGCACATCCAGGTCCTTTTTTTGCAGTTCTTCTGTGTGTTCCTGACACCTCTTCTTTATCTCTGAGGCTTCAGTGAGATCCCTGCCTCGTTTGTCCTTTATCACGCCCAGCTTAGCACAGAAGCTTCCTTTGATATATTTGATTGTCTTATACAGAGCTCTTGTGTTCCTCATTTGCCTGTTGTCCTCAACTGCTTTGCACTGAATGTTCTGGAAGGCATTCTTATCTCTTGCTATTTTCTGAAAATCCGCATTGAGAACCTTGTATCTTTCTCTTTCCCGCATAACGTTTGCCATCCTCCGTTCCTCAGCTATTTGCAAAGCCTCTTCAGATAACCAGTTTTCATTCTTGCACTTCTTTTGCTTTGGAACTACCTTAATAGCAGCTTTTATTATATCACGAACATCAGTCCACATCTCTTCAGGCTCTCTGTCTTCTAGTTCTAATTCTCTAAATCGATTCCTCACTTCCACAGCATATTCTGATTGAATTTGATCCAGATCATACCTGAAAGGCCTCCTAGTTTTCTGCGTTTTCCTCAGTCGAAGCTTAAATTTGGCAACAAGAAGCTGATGATCGGCGCCACAATCGGCCCGAGGCCTTGATTTTACTGCTTGTATAGCGCTTCTCTATCCCTGCCGGCAAAGAATATAATCAATCTGATTCCTGTGCAGACCGTCCTGTGAAGTCCATGTGTCTCTTGGGCTGTTGAAAATGAGTATTTGCTATGGTCAGGTTGTTTTTATTTTTTTGACAAAACTCTATTATCCTCTGCCCAGCTTCATTTGGGTCACCAAGATCGAACTTAGTTGTAATTCCGGATATTTCTTCACTCCCCACCTCATCATACCAGTCTCCTATGAGAAAAAGGACGTCTGATGATGGAGTGCGGTCTAAAAGGCATTGCAGGTCAGCATAAAATCTCTCAACGTCAGCTTCTTCAGCAGTAGTGGTCGGTGCATAGATTTGGATAACTATTATGTTGAAAGGGTGACGTTGGATCCGAAGTGAAATCGTTCGGTCGTTTTTGGGGTTGTACCCTAGCACTGCTTTGCCCATTCTTCTGTTTACTATGATAGCGACCCCATTCCTTCTCCTGGATTCGTGCCCACGATAGACAACATAATGTTCGCGGGAATTAAATTCTTTGCCCATTCCAGTCCACTTGAGTTCGCTGATACCCAAGATATCAATCTTCAATCTGTCCATTTCTCGCATGACGACATCCCGTTTACCTTGCGTCATAGATCTTACTTTCCATGTTGCTATGTGATATATCTCCTTGCAACATCGGACTTCCCGGTCGCTTCCCGACACATGCACAACTGAGCGTCCTTTTGGCTTTAGCCCAGCCGTTTCAGTTGTCCTGGAGCTACTAGGAATCGCCCTTTGTTCATCCCCAGTAACATGTGGGACGCCCTCCAACCTGGGGGGCTCATCTTCCTGCGCCATATCAATAATGGTATTGCGACTGGCCATAGGGTTTTCTTGGCAGGAAATACTGGAGTGGGTTGCCATTA
>JAJIZL010091919.1:0-13612 GCA_023969395.1 Amblyomma maculatum
TCAATGCCAGGTCGTCTGCAAGAAGTCATCGCCGTGGATGGAAATTTAACGCGACATTAGCAACGTGAGAAAGGACTAAAGGACATCCACCACGAGTTCGATGGGTTTAGTAGTGTGCATGTTTGTGTTGTATTTCTTTTATTTCGAGGAAAGTGCCGAATTTCATGATTATTGCACCGCGCTCAGCCTGTTGAGTTGAGTTTTCCTGCCTTAATATCTGTGCGCACTTCTATTATGAGGGCTCGTCCACGATTGGCCTCGATAGAAATTCTGTAACACATCTAAAGAAATTTTCTCAAGTATAGTTATCACATTGCTTTTTTCACGCTGCAAATAAATCTCGTGTTTCCTTTCCATACATGTTTCCATACATGTTTTGTGTTACTACATTTATCCTAGGTGGCTTGGCATTCGAACGTTCATCGTGACGAGCTGCAGTTGCTCATGTGAACATTCTAATCTTTGTTCTCCGTTCTTTCTGCTTGCATATGGTGAAACCTGAGGAGAACGCTTGTGAAGAGCACAGGAATAAAAACAAAGCATAATTGGATACCCCTTCACCCAGATGTGTTTCGCCGCGAAACACGGCGCGCAATCTGCTTCACTCATCACAGCGGCTGGGGCACATGCTATCGCTAGATATCAAAGCGTCACCTGGCGCCGGTTTCGATCTGCGTCTGCTGAGCGCAAGGTAGGAGTAAGGGTACAGAGAAGCCTGCGAGGGTAACTGGAGCGTACGGGCGCCGTTAGAAGGCGCAGAACACAGTTTGGCCACGCTCTCCCACGTCCCGCAATATTGTGATCGTGATAGTACATGTTCACTCAATAGTATCCTTGCTTACAGGTCATTTTATATATCCTGCCTTGGAGCTTCAGTGTCTGCTTTCTAAAGAAGAAATAATCTGCGTTAGAGCATGAGTTTCGAGGCAGCATATCGTTTTTCTCATTTGTTACTTTTGCTCTTTGTGTCGTGGGTTCGAAATGAACCAAACTGCCCGTCTCTGTTAAGTGACATGTTTCTTTGTAGCTAGCATGGACATGCACTGAAAAGCGCCAGCTTGCGATTACCCGTGCCAAGTGTACCTGCAAGGCAGGAATTCAGGGGCGCTGCAAGCATGTTGCTGCTGTGTGCTGTTTCATAAACTCCCACAAAGATGAGTCCTGCACAAGTCAAGCACAACAATGGGGCAAACCCAGCGGCAAAAATCCGAAGCCCTCTTTAGAGCATCTGGGCCTTAATGAAATGGGTATGATAAAAATGAAATACTTGCCTCAAATTACACGTCGTACACGATGTGGTCGCTGACCTGCGACACGCTTAACCTTCACGATAACAGCGTTATCTTCTACAATCTGCTCAACAGAATGCACATGGCTGACTAACAGCTTTCCCTTTTTGACATTTGCGCTGCGAAAATGGCCACCGCTGTCGGCCATTTTCTTAAAACCAGATCGCAGCGTGTACATTCCTGCTCACTCGCTTCAAACACCATTTCTTCCAAGCGCGAGTTTGAAAAATAGAAGCAGGAGCGCGCGTGCGCGCGCGACAGCTTTCTTTCAGCACGGAAATCCAAGCGCGCCAAAAGCGCGCTCAAAGTGAGTAGACATGCGGTCAGGGCGCGCACGTACAAGTAGCTTTCAACCACGCGAGCGCGCGCAAAGCGAGCTGCTTCCGCGTTCAGAAACCGCAAAGACACGAAAGTCTACAGGCGAGCTGTTGCGACAGTCAAAAACACAACAATACACTTCCCCACATTTCGAGCTTCACGAAACCACTGCAACCATGTTTTAAACTCAGCTGTGACACCTGTTTGCATGCCTGCGAAGCCCCGGCTGCGGGCCGGCGCGAGCACTCACAAAGAAAGGCAAGGCGAGCAGCACACGAAGCCGCCAGAACAGGTTCGGTCAAGCGCCGCGCCCAACCATGCTTAAAAATTTTGCCGCTTGCGGAGGAGCGCGCGCTGCAGTCGCGCAGTCAAACTTGAGGTTGGGTTCCCTATAGAAGCAAGAATCTCAACCGGTTTCACGTTCTAAGTTTAGTACGCATCACTGAACCAACACATACACCTTCCATCAAAAGTGGAGAGACCACGCTAAACGCTACGATTGCTTTTTTCTATACAAAACGATGTGCCATGAAGGTTGTTTGGCGAAGATGGCAAGTGTATTTAGGAGAGTACTCTATGCAGAAATAACCGCTTCACCGTCAGAAAAAGCGGACGTGCAGATTTGTCAAAGCGCGTGGTCTCTCCACTTTTTCTAGCATGTGTGCATACCTCGCCAACGCATGTTTTAAAAGGAATGTCGTTGTCGTGGGCTGTCAGTTTGCACTTCAGTTTTTCAGTCTGTCGACCTGCCAGCGCATGGCCGCAGCCCTGCGCGGGGTTCGAGCAGTGTTTCGCATTTCAGCCGTTCGGTTAATCTGTGACCGGATATCGCATAGATATTTATTTATTTATTTAGGAATACTGTCAATCCCGGGCGGGATCGTTACAGGCAGTGCACAACGCATACAAAAAGTCAGACAATATTTGGAACATGTTCAAAGGCAGGGACAAAAATTTAAAATGAAACTAAAATTGCAGCCAGAAATAAACGAAGCAAGACAATGATCAGTGTACAGTAAAAAGTACAGTGAACTATTGATACATGAAAACAAAGAAAAAGGTATATGAATGGACACAGAATGGAAATAACAAAGCAATAAGGGATTAGTACAATTTGCAAGTTATCAATGTATGCTGACACGGAAACTGTTTGGATGAACATTCATGAATTTGTGTGTAAATGATGCTCCACTAGCTTTACAAATTCATCCAGTGTTGAACTTTGTGTTATTGATTGTTTCAAGGTGTTCCACTCTCTAATTGCAAGGGGGAAAAATGAGTTTTTGAAACTGTCACAATGGCAAGAAAATTCATTTATAGTCAAAGAGTGTTTATAGCGCGTGAGTCTTGTATCTTCGATGACGATGTACTTTGATGTATCTATATTAAAGTGGTTATGCACGAGTTGATACAAAAATTTCAGACGTGCTAGTACTGCGCGTTTTTCCAAACTCAGCATGCCGGCTTTCTTAAGTAGGTGAGTTGGCGAGTCAGTCATTTTATATTTGTTAAAGATGTACCTTATCGCCTTCCGTTGTATTCCTTCTAGTTTTTTTTATGTTTTGTTTAGTTGCCGGGAACCATACGACGTTTGCATATTCCACTGTTGATCTTATAAAGGCATTGTAAGTTAAGATTTTAGTTTCGGGTGGTGCATCTCGGAGACGACGTCTAAGAAACAATAACTTTCGTGTAGCAGCTGTTGTTACGGTATTTACGTGCGAGTTCCATCTTAGGTTATGCGTGAGTAGCAAGCCAAAATATTTGTGTTCGCTGACTCGGGTTAGTAAAGTATTGCTTATACTGTACGGAAAATGCAGGCACTCTTTTTTTCTTGTTATCGGCAGGAATACACATTTATTAACATTTAGCACCATCTGCCACTCTGTACAGCACTGTGACACTGTTTCCAGTGCGTTGTTTAGAGCTATGTGATCTTCAGATAAATTAATTTCACGATAAAGGGTGCAGTCGTCTGCAAAAAGCCTGATATTTACGAGAATATTTTTAGGAAGGTCATTTTTAAAGAGTAAAAATAATATTGGCTCCAGTACGCAACCTTGCGGTACTCCAGAGGTAACAGGTACTATTTGGGAGTTCTGGTTATTTATTTGTCCAAACTGGTGACGATCTGTTAGATAGTCCTGGATCCAATCTATGACAGGGTTATCACTGAATATGGATGCTAATTACTTGATAAGTTTTACATGAGAAACGCGATCGAAAGCTTTGGAGAAATCTAAAAAGATGAGGGTCGATTTGTTTTTGGTTATCAATGCTAAGGGAAATGTCGTGTATTAGCTCCAGTAGTTGGGTGACGGTTGATAGCCCCTTTTGGAAACCATGCTGAAAGGGTGATAACAGATGTTCCTGCTCAAGATGTGTGTTTAAGTGTTTTAGTATTATGTGTTCTAGAAGTTTGCAGGCGGTACAAGTTAGCGATATTGGTCGAGAGTTAGAAATGTCATCTTTGCTACCAGATTTGTGAATAGGAATGACCTTGTGAATAAGAATGAAGATATGTTCACACATCCACGCCCGATGTCAGCTGTCACATGTGAGATATCTAAATTGTATAGAAGAGGATGGAGTGGTTCAAGCATTCCCTCTTGCCCAAATCCTCTAAGAGTCTTTCGTAAGGCTGATATACAACTTCGACAGTGTTTATAGTCAGCTTGTTGCTCGAATAATAGAATAAATAAGAAGTTTTACGTTGCGTTAGCGTTTTTGAATGCCAGGGCAAGTAAATTGACACTCAGACTCGGCAGGTTGCAGGATTCATCAGGCAGCGACAAAAATGTTCAACAGAAGGAATTATTGTGCCTTCAAGCGAGGCGGAGAACAAAAAGTTATCTTCTAGATACATATACGGAATCCAGGTGCGGCAACTACGTCGACAAGTGGTGTTTTGTTATTATTTTTAGCACTCGTTTTGATCTTCCTTTTTTATTTCTAGGGCATACTGCGGACTGTCAAGACGCCGATGGAGCTACAAACGCCTGCATGTGTGCATGTGTGCATGTGTGAATGTATGCATAGATGGTGACTACTGGAGTAGAATATGTACTGTTATAAGTGACTGTACGCATATAATGGGAAATATTTCACTGATATCAGGATTCTTTTTTTTTTTTCAACTTAAATGACGCTACGGTGAAGCAATTGCCGGCAGAATAAAGGCCGACCCACATGGAGCGATCTTTCCGCGGCAAACCTTGCGAACTGCCGCCTGGCGGCCATTCGCCGCTCATCAAGTCGGCCCATATATTTTTGTGGTTGGCCGGGCGAACGGCCGCTCCTCGGCGCGACCACTCTGAGATGGCAGCACTTGCTGCAGCTGCGCGCCGGCTACAGCTGCGAGTCGTGCTCGTCGACAATGCGAAAAACTTCAGAAAAGTGTGCTAAAGTTTGTTGTTCCCGTAAAGGATAAGCCAAATGTCAATACTGAATCCTTCTTGAGGATCGCTGAGCCGTTCCGAGTGGCTGATATAGTAGAAGCGACAGCTGCGATGCAAGTTTCTGCTCACAGGTAGCTGCCACCGTTGCGGCACTGCTGCCACTGCTGCTCCGGTCCGCATGGATGCCACCTCCGCTAAAAAATGGAGCCGAAATTAATAATATTTGCTGTTATTGTTACAGAGTAGGACTGAGAGTTAGGCAGTTCTATTTATAGACCATGTACTATAGCACGAAGGAATATCATAGCGCCGTCTGATATATACCATCGATGCGAAACAAAATAGGCCTAGCGACGACTAGAGAGCAGCGCACGGCTAGAGAACAGTCGTTCACCGCGCAAGCGGGCGGCACCGCTTTGGGAAGGTCGCACCGTAAGGTGCTGTAAGCGTTACGATTTTGCCTACTCTGAATGTACAGCTGTAGCCGGACCTTCTTCGACGTTCCGCTCAAGAACACTAGCACAAGCCTTGCTTCAGAGAGACGCTCCTGCAGTACGCTTTTGTTGCGGGGTCGGACGTATACTCGGAGGCTGTATGCAAGCGCTGTCGTGCACAATTTGAGTGCTGCCTATTTAATGTGTTGTGCTTGAAATGCATTTGTTGTGAAATGTGCGTTGTTGAAGCGACCCAGCTCGTGCGTTTTCTCACTCGGCGCCGACGCTGCCAACGTCGCCAGCCGCCAGTGTTTCGCTGCATGCGATTCGGCACGGCGATGGTGCGTCGGCGTTCCGCCGCGCCGCATGAAGTTCGCAAAGTTCTCTCCATGTGGGTGGCCCTTAAAATGAAGGCTAATCACACCTGTAGCATACAACAACTCAACTCAACTGCACTGCGGCGTGCAGTATATGTTACATGGCTATCATTGATTTTCTCCTTGTTTGCCTTAAAAATCACTGTCGCAAGGCTTAGGTATGCTAGGTGTAGCTTACAGACCTGTTTGTTTAAATTACCAGAGAAGCAGACTTATTTTGTGTAATGTTGAGAGTTAGTAGAGGTTGCATGTTTATTTATTGTTTCAACTTCTGCAACCCTCAAAATACGTCGTAAGCGAGACTACTAATGGACTGCGGTCGAAAAAGAGCACGAACGGTGTCGAATATGGCGAAGTGCTCACACCAAGAGGTGTACGTCTCAGTCTTCCCATTGGAGTTGGCTTTCGGCTGCGCGCGTGGGCCTTCGGTGAGATGCCAGGGACGCTCGAGTGGAAAGCTTTGGATTAATTTAGAAAACCTCTTGTTTTTTATCCTATGCTATCGTCGAAAAATACACGAGAGTTTCTGAATTTCAGCTCCATCGTAACGAGGCCGCCATGAGGGAGTTAATATCCTGCGATCTATAGTCGGATACGACTCCTCTGATGTGCGGTAACCACCCCACACAAATCCTTTGCAAGTATTTTGCAGTTTGAAGTTTGAAGTTGGTTTATTTCCTGCATAAATACAAAAAAAAATTGCAGACAGTGCTTGGACCTATAGACGAAGGCTCGTTGTGGGTCCAACGACTAAAAGTGCACATTCACAAGCCGTCGTGATGAAAGTCATTAGGTTAGAAAGGCTACTATTTAATAATAATTAAAAATATATATCATAAATATTATTTACAGATACAGGGCACTACTAAAAGTGGAATAGCACATAAAGTTAGCAGAGATAAAGCAGAAACAACATCACGGCTTTTACAAATTATCACATCGCAGATACAATAACAGAGAGCAAGATAAATATATATAAATACATCTATTGTAGATGAAAATCTTCGGCATTTTCCAACAGGTAATGGTTTTTCAGCTTTTTACAGAAATGTTGGTCATCCCTCAGGTCAACTGGAATTTTATTCCACACTATTACGCCAACATATTATATAAGTTTCTCCCCATACACATTTTTAGTAAGGGGAAGAATAAAATTGCTGAGAGAGAAGTTTCTTGTGAATCGTAATGGACTGGTAAATAAGGACACTGGAAATAGAAGATTGTTTCAAATTATGCTGTATGTGCAACGTGTCGTTTTTTCTTCCCGCATATGTGTTTAAAGGTTAATATATTTAGCTGCGCAAACAAAGGCTTACTGTGTTCATTGTGTTTCGCGGATGTCATTATTCTAACGGCAAGCTTTTGCAATCGTATATGACAGGGTTAAGGTAAGTAGCGTAGGTCCAGCCCCAGGATTCTGAACAGTATAATAAATGACTGCTGATAAATGCGAAGTATAATATGCGCAAAATGTTAGTGTCAAAACAATCACAAGCTTGTAGAAGGGCGTAACAACCAGAGGCTAGTTTAAAACAGACAGCAATAATTTGATTTTTCGAATGTAAGTTGCTATCAAAGACAATACCTAGATACTTGAAAGAGTTGGTTTGCTGAAGTGCGTTATTGTTATAATTGGTCTAATTAAGGTGTAGTTTATGGGTTTTTTCGGTGAGGGTAATACCATGGATTTAGTTTTCTGAGTGTTGATAGTTAATTTGTTAGCCAAAAACCAATCTGATAGTTTTGATAACTCTATGTATAATTTACAGTGTAGTTCAACCTCGTTCTCACCAGTGAATATGATGGCAGTGTCGTCAGCATACATGAGCATTTCAGAAGTAAGAATACAGGGCAAGTCATTAACATAAAACGTAAAGAGCAGGGGCCGAAGCAATGATCCCTGTGGAACACCTGTTATTATATCTTGTGGGGAAGATGATATATTGTTCATTCAAACTATTTGTTGTATAAAGCAGCATCCATGTTAAACAGCCTCAATAAAAAGCTATGAATCAGACGCGATTACCACACAGCAAAATAGCAAGAAATCCGATTTGGTTTACTGTTTCGCGGAGAAACTAGTACACAGGCTATAATTATAAAGCAACTACTGTTTTTTTTCTGTTTAAATTGTGTTCCACTATAGCGGCCGGTAGACGAAATCCCGAAACAGAAACGTTAGCGGCGTCCACTTAAATGGCGTTCCAGTCGAGCGCCTTAGCTGTTGAAATCAAAGAGCAGGTTTTTGCGCTTTTGCTAGCTTAGGAATTCGTTTCCACACCTATAGAAGGTACAAGTGAAATGCGTTGACTGCCTTTCTTGAAAAATAAAAACATCAACAAAATAGCATCGAAAATTAGCAAAGAAGTAGGGGCGGGGGAAATAAGCCTTTAAGTATTAAGTTTTATGACAGCGTTAAGGCATCCCGTCAGCGAGCTTTCTTTGTGGATTCTGGTTCTCGTACACGCGCTCACTAATCCGCAAATTCCTTCATTTATGGCAGCATTATTTAGCAGATGATCATTTTTCATGTGAAAGGTCTGGCTCGCGATGCACGGCTCCCGGAGGTTTTAGCCATTCAAGATGAACACAAGCCCGAGTAGGCAGCTCCTCACAAAAATGATTAAAAAAACGGTTATACTTTTGCTTTCTTTATCTCTCACATGACCAAATTGCGTGTGAGACATCATAACTGTCACTTAGCGGCTAAGACCAAAACCGAAACTGGACGAGAAAAATTATATCTGTTAGCGGCTGACTTATTTCGGCGGGAATTCCTGCCTGGGCGGCTGCTGTATAAACCTCGAACCACACGTGAGCTTCCCGTAGGTGCGTCTTGGAACATTTAAAACGACAAATCCCGCCTGCAGCATACCTCCAGGCACCGCGGTGGCTGGTGCCGTGCCGCCCTTGTTTACCTTACTTTGGTTGTTTTTTCGTTTCGAATGGGCGTAGTGCGCAGCGAATACCGAGGCCGGGTTTTGGTGCGAGATAGTGCGAGTACGGGACTCCGAACAGCAGTGCGCGGTGAGTCGTCAATGAGAGCGGACGTTGAGGAAATGTACGAAGAGTGCGCAGTGCGTCGACAACGAGAGCGGATACTTGAAGAAATGTGCGAAAGAGAGCGCAGTACGGCGTAACGGTGCCGTCAACTAGAGCGGACGGTTGAAGAAAATGTGCGAAAATGCAGGACAAAGAATGAGTAATTAATTTGTATTTGTTGTCGTTTTGAACATAACATTTTTACGTGCTTTCATCTTAATGTGCGTTGAGTGTTTCCCTTTCCATTTCCCACCTTTCTTTTTATAACATAACTTATTTCTCTAGCGTAGGCGAATTCCGTGTGGTTCTGTATGTACAATGTCATGCTGCGCACTATTGCGAATGAAACACGTCTCAAAATGTTTGGTGTCTAGCCTTTGAAAGTCAGCGCATTAAAATGCCAGAAGCTATAATTTTTTTTGTGTTTTGTCATCGGCGTGTTTAGTTGGTACTTCTATCAAAAGAGGCGCTTCCGCTACCAGTTACTTGGTTACACAGAATATCTTATTGCACGTTATTTTAAGCTAAAAGTGATGTGCACTTCATATTTTAGTCAACTTTTTGAGGCTAATAATGCAGAAGTAAACTGCAATAATGTAGAAAACCTCGGAAGTTTGGCAAACAACTCGATCTGGAACTATATTATTTTTGCGTCGCTAGTGAAAGCGCTGTTCTTCCTCTTGAATTCGGCACACGATGAGGCACTTCGTAGGAACTTATTTCAGACGAAATGCGATTCTGCATCCTGCGCTACCCTGTACCTGTGCCAACTCACAGAACACGGAGGAGCAGCTGTTCCCGCCTTTGAAAAAAAAAAGGAAGGAAAACCCTCATTCAGCAATCAAGTGAGATAATTACTACAGCTGATTAATTGGGGAACTATTATAAAGAAAATTTTGCAATAAAAGCTCCCGAAACTGCACTGCTCCGAGTACTTATACTTTCTAGATGGCGCCACCTGCACAACTGCGTCAGTGGTAGGCTCTGTGGCTTTATTGTTCTACCTCCACATTATGCATACGGTCACCCCCTTTTGTTTTTTGCTTTTTTGCTTCGGATAGTGTCAGATGACAGCTAGCAGCATGCAAGCAGCGGTGCGGGCGGTCCTTCGTTTTGCGCTAAACGAATTTACTTTAGCTGTCTCCTTGCGAAGGTAGGATACGCCATTCTGTGCTCTGCGTTGGTGATATCGTCGCTTCGTGACGCCGCCGAAGTGTGATTTTCTGCTGGAAAGAATTCGTCGGCGACCTTGGCGTTGTGAAGGGACTGCGTGACTGCGTCTTTGTTGTCAGCGGTAAACGACAGCACGTTTGAAAAGGGCGGTAAGTGCGTTTACGTTCATCTCACAATTCTTTACAGTGCTAGTAATAAAGGCAGGCCTTTTGAAGCTCAATTTATTTCCTGTGGGGCTGAACCTCGAATGTTATCCCTTCTTTCGTAGTCTTGTTTGTAGACTGCCTTCTTAGGCAGGTAGCGCTTGCTTTCAACGTGTTGAACATGATGCCCACTAACTCTGCCAATATGTATCCGAAATATGGGAATAAAACTGCGAGTACAAAGGGACAGGAATCTTTTGAACCTAATGAGATTTCGCGTTTATCAGAGGTGTGTGCGTTTTCTGCTGGAAGGAAGCCGGAAACTTTCGTTATCAGCTGCTGCACTCACTTACTTCAAGGAGAATATGCATCATTTTAGCACATCGAAAGTTTGTTGTTCGTAGCTTCCTTATTAGAATTGGTATAAGAAGCGATTTGCCTAATTCTTTATGGCAGTGTGATAGATTCTGCTCAAAAGGCACGCGGAGATCGTGACAAAATGTTGCGCTTGATAAGTCCGCATTTTCTTTCTTCCTGCTTGCTGGACTTCTTTTTAAAGTTTTCTGTAGATAAAAGAGAAGAGTAGATGAATGATAGATTATTTAAGGGAAAGCTGTTGAATTCATATGTGATCGGGCAATTCCAGAAAATATGCTAGAGAAAACAATTTTATTTGGTATTTAGAGTACTCATTCGATTCACTGACTACCTTAGGATAAAATTAAATCCTAATATTGAATGCAAAGCCTGGCCCGGTACAATCCTCGGTCCTGTGTCAATTGCAAACATCCTTTAAAGTGGATGCTATGAATTATATACTATGTAAATGTAGGTATGCAAAACTTGTGAAGTCAAGTGCAGTCATGCTCACTTACAGCTGCTTTAGTTATAATGAATGCTCACTTGTTACTAACAATGCAGGAGGGTTAACCAGTGTTTCCAATTTTCCGTGTGGAAATGCATGGATGGTTTTTTTATACCTGAAGGTGATCCTCCTTAATGAACTATATGTGAATGTTAGCAGTTTGAATTACTGGCTGCAATTAATATTGGAATAGTACGTTCGTTCTCTAAAATAACTTATTTTTCTTCATTTCAGTAAGCTAAAGAAGTGAGGTGGGGGGGGTGCACCTTGGGTATTTTTTTTGCAGTAGACGAAGATAGAGCAGCATTGAAAGATAGGTGGTATTCCAAGGCTAGTGCGTTTTGGATGTGGCCGCCAGGAGCCTTGGTGCTATACAGAACACATACAAAGAAAAGTCAAGGGGCCAGGGCCTAAGCGGTGATCATTTGAAGTGTCAATATAGGGAGTATGATTGATCTTCGTTTATCACATACATTTCCAGTCTAGTGCTATGCATTTTGTGCTCTTCATTTTTAAATTTGTTTTTAGTTTGCCTTCATCAAAAAGTGCCTGCTGGCGCCAGAATTTGATCCTGGATCTTTGAGTGCAGTAATCGTGTGCCAGAACCTTTTTACCACAGTGGCAGGTCACTAATGGCTAGGGCTATCACTAGCTTGTAAGGTTCGCTGTGTCTTCATTACACCTTTGAAACTTAAGCGGTATTCCCATGGGCGATTACGGCTAGGATGTATGTGAAAAGGTGCGCGACGTCACCAGCCGGCAGGCAAACTCGCCCCTGCTGTAACATGTAACATTCCACGTAACATTCATACAGGCGACGGAGAGTTGACGAGGTTGATGCCGCTGTTTCCAGCCGTACACAGCACGAGAGGAACAGCAAAGTACACAGGAGCAAAAAAAGCACAACATAAAATAAGCTAGTATGAAACAAAAGAGGCGCACAACGGAAAGGTAGAGTACACAAGACCGGGGTGGGGTAGATATCTGCTCAAAACTTGGTGACCATTTTTTCTCTCTGAGTCTTCGAGAGCTTATATGCCTGCTGGACGAAATGTCCACCGGCCGGGAGACTGCAGCTGCGCCGTCGCGCAGCCTCTCGAAGGCGTGGCATGGACACTGTCCCCCTGCCTTAGCTTGGAGAGGGATTTAGCCATCTGTGTGAATACTGCTTTAAAGAGACTTGCAGGGGAATATCAGGCTAAGCCAGAGATCTAGATTATTACCTGGGGACGCTACTTTCATTTTGAAAGCTTGGAAAGCTGCCTGCATCGCTAATAAATTGTAAACACCTCTTCTGAAATCTTTCCGCATTATCAGTGCTCGTGAAAAATGCGCTGCGGTGATGTCGTTTCTGAGGGGTTTCTGCAGTTCGAACGATGGAGGCCCCATAGAATAATTTTAAGCTGAGCGTGTTGGTTTATGGTATTTGTTCAAGTTCTTATGCAACTTAGTCATACAACATATGTATATTACGCCTTTGTTGCCCTGCGAGGCATCTTGAAAAATATTAGGAGCGACTAGTTCACCTGTCACATGAATAATCGAGCCTGCTATCTTGCCGGCTGGCCCCAGCCTGTCTGACCTTCCACTGAAAGGCAGATGGCTGTTTCACCACTGTACTGCATGCATTTGCCTCTCATAGCAGCACGCGTACGCGGTATAAATAGGCATTCTATGTGCAAAACTATATAACATTATTGAGCTTTGCCACCGGCTAGGAGCAAACTGCTGATCACGCTTACACACGTACACAATATCATTCAGTGATGATGATGGAAATGTGTGGCCTTTGGTGTGTGCGTGCTGTTGTAAAGTGTGATTGGAAACTTCAAATGGTTTTTAGAGACTCGCGCAGTAGTTGCACTCAAGATTTTACACTAACTCTACATCTGAATGAAAGATGAGTGTGCATTGACCATCAAATAGCACACTGGAATTGCACAGCTGCTTGAAGAGTTCTGTTCCATGTCACCATTTGCTTCTGTTTTCAATTGCATATTTCACTAACTGCAGAGTGTAGTAAATATGATTGCGGACAACCCATGTGATTGGCTCTTGTGTCATTATAAGTTTTTTTATTTTGAAGTGCTCCCCGCGGAGTGTAAGTGAACAGGAATTTTTACGTTATGCTCTACTATAATCTGCCGCCTTCTGGCATCCACAAAGGTATGCATGCATAATATTTAAAAACACATCGTGCCTTGCATGCCGGCACATCATATATTGTAGGGTGATGGCCTGTGGCGAGAAATGCTCTGTCAGCAAGCTAAACAAGTGGTGCTACATGTTTATAGTACGTTTGGTATAATTTTCAGCACGCTGAAAATATATTCACTTTTCTACGGCAAAACAAATGTTGAGAAGAGGACACGCTCACCTCGTGTATTGAAAACATCCATCTACCCATGTGTTCCATGAGCACCCATTGAACAAAAAAAAGACAGAAATGAGTGTTTTACAATTTCTTCATGTCTGCAGGCTGCACGAATCAGCGGTTTGAACGGGTGGAGTAATTTTATGCTCGTCCGTTGCCAATCTTCGGAGCGGCTGAAGCCTCTCCAAACGTGGTCATT
>JAJIZL010091935.1:0-25698 GCA_023969395.1 Amblyomma maculatum
AAGAGTCTTCGCCAGCACCACAATTCAAACGCGTCAATTCTTCGGCGGTCAGCCTTTTTCACAGTCCAACTCTAGCATCCATACATCACAACTAGAAAGACCATAGCACTAGTTATACGGATCGTGGTTGGCAGGCTAATGTCTCTGCTCTTTACTAGGCAGTCAAGGCTAACCATTGCTCTCTTTGCCAGAAGCAGGCGTCTCCTAATTTCATGGCTGGAGTCTCCTTCCGAGGTAATCTTGGAGCCCAAGAAGAGGAAATCTGTCACAGCTGTCACTTCTTGTCCATTGATGCTCCAGGCCTTGATAGGGCAAGATGCCATAACTGTCTTAATTATTGCTAATACAATAATTTGTCACTTGACTGGCCGCATTCACACTGGTCTTCAGCCGTGAGCTACGATGTTATTTGAAGCACAATACGACTTGGATATGATGCCCCATTGCATATCTACTCTTCTGAAGGTGCCTGCGTGGACTATGGTTAGCTTGCATGACTTTTCAGAAGGATATCAATGATTAGATTCCCGTTTCAACTTCCCATATAAAAAGACCTCCCCATATTGGTAGCACTTGCAACGCGACCCGGTCCTTTTGTCTCGCTACTTTAAAAAGTCGTTGTCATCAAAAGCAATTCAAAGGGATAACTTCGATTTCGAGCTGTAAATAATACATAACGTAGAACTATCTTCAGTTCAGTTCAGTTTATTACTTTAAGGGTGCCCCGTGAGGATGCATTACGTAAACGGTGAGATCTATACTGCATAAAAATGTCTAATGATAATCAGTCATTGATGAAAATGGTCAGTCAACAGTGGTGCGATTTCTATGGGCACGTGCTAACAGAGATACGGCGGGGAAGAACGTTACGATCTGTAGGGGTCCAGAAGTAAAAGGAAGTAGAGAAGGAAGTGCTTCGAGCGCTTGGCCGCGCAGCTTGAAGCGAATGGCTGGTGAGACGAGATGGCGGCTGTTGCAATGTATTGGGCTTGACGAAGGAAAGAAAAAATTTGCGATACAAGGACACCAGGCGGCGGCGAGTGGAGGGCGTTGGCAAACCAGATTTCTATTTCTAAGATGAAACGCTAACGTCTATGAGTGCACAGAGGGAAAAAATTTCATTCGCTATTTTGACCGTTTTCATAGAGTCGATGGCATAAGATAAACAAGATGCAGTCATTGCACCAGCATATGTGCTGTGTGCTAAGGAAGCAGTGCAGAAAGCGAGTACATATACTGGTATCAACAGCCATCGTACCTACAGACATGGCGCGGTACGACCACGAGCGAGGTGAAGTGAAGACTGCCTGCTGATATTGTAGGCACTGAAAGCAGACTATCTTGTTGTTTAAATGGTACAAGGGTAATAAAATGACCGCACTGTCTTCGGCTACCGGGAGACGTCGTTAGCTTATTTGAAAAAATAGAAATACACCACAGAATTCAAAATCAATGCACGACCGAAAGACTGAGAACTCTCGAGCAGGCCAATTGGATTGCAAGCATCATGCTCTAACTTGGTTGCTTGCGTTTTCTCAGAGTACTGCTGTATCGATGACGAATGTTGCAATTTCGAACGACGATAGTGTATATCAGCCAATGCACACCATTGCAAGTTTTTAGCTGTCACCTCAGAGCGTAGACCGTTCGCTTGATGAGCGCCCTATGACGGAACGTACTGGCAAACTCGCCGAGAGCTACCGCATGCGCACGAAGACCAGGCCATGGTGGCCGTCGTTTGCCTAGCTGTTCCAGGAGTTGCGCGCTGCCCGGCCCTTTTTCTTCTCTAACAGCACTACCTGGCATTCAAGCCGCTAACACTGCGAAGATAGTAAGAGAGATAGCAGCAGTGTAAGCATTCCTCAAACAAATGTCACTATCTGCGTTTCACGCTTATATAAATTGTGGGCCGCAACCATATGCGCAAGCAACAGCATACAACACAAGAGGATACGAAAAATCGATCGCAAAGATTGCTCGATTGCCCTGCCCGGGTGGTACAGTGGTAAGACGCCCGACTACTCTCCGGAATACCCGGTTTCGAACCCGACCTCGGCGGCTGCGTTTCGATGGAGGCGAAATGAAGAGACGTCCGTGTGCTGTGCGAGGTCAGCGCATGTTAAAGATCTCAAGGTGGTCGAAATTACACCGTAGCCCTCCACTACGGGTCTTCTTTCTCTCTTTCCACTTTAATTCCCACCTTCCTCCCTTCCCTTATGGCGTGATCAGGTGTCCACAGACACTAGTGTGACAGGTACGGCGCCTTCCCCTTCCTGTGAGCCAATTAATATTATTGTTATTTAAAGTTTGCACGACACACACTGAGCACACTGGTTGCAGCTGTGTGGCGCGTGGCTTATTCGGAATAATTGGGGAGAGTGCCAACATCATTACTATTAAAGGAAAATTAAGGTGGTTGTGGTTTGTGGGGTTTAACGTCCCAAAGCGACTCAGGCTATGACAGACGCCGTAGTGGAGGTCTCCGGAAATTTCGACCACCTGGGGTTCTTTGACGTGCACTGACATCGCACAGCACACGGGCACCTTGCTTTTCGCCTCCATCGAAAAGCGGCCGCCGAGGCCGGGATTCGATCCCGCGTCCTTGGGAACAGTAGTCGAGTGCCGTAACCACTGCGCCACCCCGGCGGGGGGATTCGCGCAGCTCTTGAAAACACCTAGTTAGCGACGGCCACCGTGGCCTGGTCTTCGTGCGCGTGCGGCAACTCTCAGTGAGTTTGCAGGTAGGTCGACGCTCGCGTGATGCCCTTAAAAATTGGATAGGTGTACGTATCGAAAGGCAGGCGAGGCTGCCCTTTATGGCTTTCAGCTTTGATGCCCGCAAGGCCAGAATTGCATTTCACGGATGGTGCTGATAACTCGCTGGCCAAAAAACTAAAGCAAAATTGTTCCGCATAAATATTGCTAAGAACATTATTTATCGGGAAAACAAGAATCCTGGGGCCTTATTCTCGACAGACAAGGCCGCCATTTTGTTTCTCTGATTGATTCTCAGAACTGTCACGTGTTTCAAATCTGTGGCGCGAAATTTCAGTGCGTCGAAATGGCTTTTTGCGGTGACGTAAAAAGGACGTGGGCGTGAAAACGGATATTTATCAGCGGTATTCATAATGTATGGAGGGTATATATAAGTAATTGGGAAGGCAAAAAAGAGGTATATATGATAGAAAGGGAAGCACTTACGCTTTTATTAAGAATGGGATGAAATGAACTGGCCACCGTCAAGAGCCGACTCCTGAAATCTGACTAGCTGTTGTTGTTTGGCGGAAAATACGTCATGCATAAACATTTATTGATGACGTCAAAATGACATTTTATTATGTAAAACATGTTCTGCCATTGCGTAAATGACGAAAGCTGGGCGCCGCATTTCGAACCACTTGAGGCGGTGGCAAAAAAATCATGGCGAATTCGGCGTGCAATGTAGGCGGCTGTTAGCTCACCGCAGTTTGGTAGACGTTTTGGCGGGCGGTGTAGTGAGCTGACACATCATGTTGTAATTGCAGAAAACACTTAAACGACGTCATAAAGAATCTTTTCAGCTGCGTCGTCTTTTAGAGGATTGATAATGAAGATGCAGATTTACAGCCGCATGAGGGTCGTAGCTACCCTCCTGTTGCAATTGCTTTGCTCTCATAGGGAAACAATCAATCCGTGCCGTCGCTGCAAGCGCAACAATGCGGCCCGCTAACTCAAGCGGTTGATCTGGGCGACACGAGTTATTTTAGAGAGCAACAGAAGGGACAGGTGGGCGGGTTGTAGATTGTTCATTATGGTTTCGTGGGTGCTGTTTAACACAGAGACAAAGAAAAGAAGAGAAATAAAGTTGCCAGTCCCGTGTTTTTTCTTCTTTTTCTCTGTGTTAAACAGAACCCGCCAAACCATCATGGATTTCTGAGAGCACCGCGATGCTTTTTATTTATCTGTCTGGTGTGTTCGCGATTACACCCTGACGGGTCATATGGTTCGGTGGCTGTGCAGGAACTTCGCGCGACAGGCAGAGATTGATCACCAAAGATTGCTTTAAACGTCGTCCCTAAACACAACTTCGTTTGTCTTGCACTATGCACTCACTGCAATGTTAATGAATTGAACAGCCTAACCACGATGTGAAAAGCCAGAAAAAATGCCCACAATTCTATTAATAAAGGAATGTATGTTCCATGTACATGGAACTTGTTTGCTTGTCACATGTGCCGTGTTTCATATATAAAGTTCTGTTTTATTTTGCATGCGGGCTCACCATTTTTTTTACAAAAAAATAAGTACTACGGAGCACGTTAAGACAGTACGCTGTTTTCATATTATGTAGTTGAGTGATATTTTGTTTTGATTGCTTTTTTAATACAAAACAATCTCCCTTTATTGATTAGCATTTTACCATTTCGACAGTAAGGAATATGCGCGCGCTGCGCCGCCCTAGGTTCATACCATGATATCAACAGTTATATTTCGCTATCTTTCCTTATTGTCCCTTTATTGGCAGCCTTAACATTTTTGGCTCCCTTCCTAATCTATCCAGCAACACTTACGTTTGCACAAAATTCAATTCGCTGTCAGAAGAGTCCTTCGGGTAAATGCGTTCTACTCTTCAAGTCCTTGCCTTGCCTCATCCCTTTGCATAGTCTCAGCTTGGTCTCGCTCGCCTCAAACCAACTGGATAAAATGATTGGCGTTTGAACCTACGTTCCTTTCTAGTAAGCTGATGATTATTTTCATTTTACTCAGGCTCAAAATATGAATCAGACAGCGGGACACCACCGTAAATAAATGACGTCAGATATACATCATTACACTATACTGGAAATAAGTGCTGGAAGATATATATAGTGGCTGCACAGCAACCATAGTTCTACATAAAGAAAGCAACAAAATTCCCATAAAGAAAGGTGTTAGGCAAGGAGACACAATCTCCCCAGTACTATTCACAGCTTGTTTAGAGGAAGTATTCAGAGGCTTGGAATGGGAGCAGTTAGGGATAAGGGTAGATGGAGAATACCTCAGTAATCTGCGATTTGCTAATGACATTGCCTTGCTAAGCAACTCGGGAGATGAACTGCAAATAATGATTGATGACCTAGACAGGAAAAGTAGAAAGGTAGGCTTGAAAATCAATATGCAGAAGACTAAGGTACTGTTCAACAGCCTCGGGAAGGAACAGGAGTTTACATTAGGTAGCGAAATACTGGAAGTAGTAGGCGAATATAACTACTTAGGACAGGTAGTAACCGCAGATCCGGACCATGAAAAGGAAATAACAAGAAGAATAAGATTGGAATGGAGCGCATTTGGCAAGCACTCGCAGATTACGACTAGCAGCTTACTGGTATCGCTCAAGAGGAAAGTATACAACAGTTGCATCTTGCCTGTACTCACCTATGGGGCTGAAACGTGGAGGCTAAGCAAGAGAGTTCTACTTAAGTTGAGGACAACCCAGAGGGCTATGGAACGAAAAATGGTAGGGGTAACATTAAGAGATAGAAAGCGTGCAGAGTGGGTCAGAGAAATAACTCAAGTTAACGACATTCTAGTGGAAATTAAGAAGAGGAAATGGACATGGGCAGGACATGTAGTGGGAAGAGAGGATAACCGATGGTCGCTGAGGGTAACAAACCGGATTCCAAGGGAAGGAAAGCGTAGCAGGGGGCGGCAGAAAGTTAGGTGGGCAGATGGGATTAAGAAGTTCGCAGGGGTCAAGTGGATGCAGCTAGCACAGAACCGGGTTAAGTGGAGAAATATGGGAGAGGCCTTCGCCCTGCAGTGGGTAGAATCAGGCTGATGATGATGATGATGACCATACTCCGAATACTTGTAAAGCCAGAAATTAGGCAATGTAATTCAAAAACCTTTAACTGGCTTCCCGGAGACGCATTGCGTTCGCTATTAGAATTCTGCCAGTTGCTTACTTGCCATCCATAACTAATTGCACAGTGAGTTTTCTATCAACAGAATGGAGGACTGGAATGGAATAAAGCACGGCAAATCTGAAGCAAAGCTAATCTTCGGAACGCGGGGGTTAACTCCAATAAAAATTGAGTATTTGGTTTCATGGGTTCAAGAAACTATCTAAAAAGTTGCTATAAAAGATAAAAAATGATTGCTCGTGAAACTAATTTTGCATTTTTACATAGTTGATGAGCCGTAAGTATATGTAGCGTCGCTTACGTTCTTCACAGCGGTACAGGACTAATCAGCCTTATTATTATGTTTAACGTCCCCTTTTAACGGCAACGGGGTACGCCATAGAGCAGGGGGGCACCGGAAGCTTCCACCTCCTGGGCTTCTTCATTGTGCGCTGGAGTTGGCACAGTACACGGGCGCCTTGGTGTGCACCTCAATCGGAAGTCGGTCCGTGTGACTTCGACCAAACCTACACCCTTTGGTATGCGGGGCCAGTTCAGCGGCCTAACATATATAGACACCGCGAAAGGGTTACACGGGTCCACTTCTATTGATACGATAGTTCGAAAACGTTTTGGCCTTTATCGGAATCGACTTTAGGCGTATTTGAAATATGCTGCAATTGCTTTTTTATTTTTTTTCCCCACGCGCCTTGGAACAAAAAACCGATCTCAATCTTACTTGTGAGCATGCGATCATTTCTGTAGGTTTTAATACTTGTCGCAAATACAGGGTGCATATTTCCTCTTCACAAGAAAAGGCATATCTAGTGAGGGAGAAGCGCAGGCTATATATTCCTTAAAGCTGTCCACTGGCTCGAGAGGCATCTTCAGAGGACCTCCTGGTGGGCCCAATTAGCCGACAGCTTTGCCTGCCAGACAGGTTGCAGCCAAAACAACGCCACGCAGTGTTTTCATTGTCATCCTCTGAAAGGCTCGAAGAGTACTGAAGGACGCCAGGGAGCTTGATATTTGTAGAGCACGAAGCGCCTCACAGCGCGGCATCTAGAGAAATTATTCTCCTGCACATGATGTTTGAATTTTTTTAGGGTTTAGTTTCGCTAGTCTCGTCCCATTTTTCTGCCAGAGAAGCACTGGAAAAAAACGATTGCCTTCTGCGGTTTTAATGTTATTGCTCGCTTTTAAGTAGATATCAACCCTGGACAAGCTGACGGAAGCACATAGGACAACATTGAATTATATATCGGTAACAGCTGCAATTTGTCCAGAATTCCACGGCATGCACACTGACAAGCGGCAATTTCGACAAATTTCGAGCAGGTGTCTGGGCTGAAGAGATGCAGTTTAAAAATTACATTACCAGATAATCAATGATATTGGGCTAGTATATCCCTTTCATTTTGAGGAGGGCCGCGACCGTTGTGAAATATAACCTACAGGCTGCTTCGTCCACAGTGCTTCCGTGAACTTTTCGGAAGAAAGAGAATGATTACCTAGGCAATCATTTCTTTGAGTTGCTGTTTCGACAGCTGTCTTGCTCCGAAAATGCGAGGCGTCTATTTTGGATAATATGCGATCGCCAATGGGAAAGAAGAAACGTTACCGACCTGAAATATAAATGTAAAAAGCGGGCAATAGTTATTTATCAGCGATTAGTTCAGTCCTCGGATGAAAATATATTGTGTATCTGCTTTTATAATACCAGCCAATGCTTCAAAACGCGAATTACTCTATTAATTCTGTAAAAAGCGCTTTGAACATATTCGACAACGTTTCTTTATCGTTCTCTGACATTGCCCAGTAGGCGGTCGCTTTCTCTTTCGACTCCATTGGAAATATCGCTACTAGGAGGGATGTGGCAGCTTGATGGACTGGCTCAGTATTTATTGCCTCAGCTATAGTAGGCTGCCATAGTACTTCCATCAGAATAAAGCTTATGCTTTCCAGGAGGGCAAACAATATGATCATTACTAATAACTAACTTCTAACATGTACTCTAAAATTGATTACAAAGCAAGAAAAAATTAACGAGCGTTGCCATAAACAAGGCACAGTTACACATATATAAAATGAGTCTATATTTAGCCCTAATAAAACGGCGAAAGATATTCTCATTTGCAACCAGTTTTTCGTGTTTATATGGCTGGGTATCTTCGACATTCTGTTATCAAGACCATATTGTCTGTTCTAAGTCCGAAGAGCTTCAAAGACTATGATTTCCGGATGCAATGTCCAGGAAAAGACGTTTCGTGAAAATCAGTCGCCATTTATTTTCACTGATTATAAACATAGTCATTTATAACACGTATAACCTTCCAAAATAGTTCGCATTTGCGAAAGACTTAGTTAGTTTTGAATTTATAGTTTAAAGCGTTAGCTTTCTATGGTTTTCTTTCAGTATAGTTCTAAACAGCAATATATTCTCCAGGGGCCCTATTCATGACAATTCGCCACTTTGTCCAAATTGTGACGTACGAGTGACGTGTGCAGTAGGACGGTGCCAGGTTACCCTACTGAAAAACCAAAAGTTCTACTGGGCAATACCTCATAAAATCTCATTGAATCGCATAGACTACCATACGGTGCCCATCAATACATAAAATATCGTGCATAATTTATGATAATGTACAAGAATCTATAAGACCTTATGCAATTATATGCGACTTGTATGTGATTTCTTATGTGAATTGAGTGAGATTTTGTGAGAAAATGTGAGGTTATTGCCTCATACAATTTTTTCAGTAGGGTACGTAAGCACACATTCGGGTTGCGCATTCTGAAGAAAAACACAAATGAAGTGACAGAAAAAAGTGCGCTGTCGTCTGATACTATATATTGGCGCCAAGTATGAAAAATGACGATGCTCCTGCAGAAACCGATACGCTGCGGTGCATCCCGTGATTCGGAAGCCTCGGGTTACAGTGAGGCGAGTGAAGTGGCGAGGTGGAGTAGCGGTACAACTTCCGCCTCGCCTACAAGAGGAACGGGGTTCAAATCCCGGTGCCGCGCAATTCTCCACCGGATTAAGAAAAAAAAATACGCGTGTCAATGGAATTGCATAAACAGGTTAGGGGTGCGACCTGATGCCGGTGAATACCTCCGCCACTGCGCTCCCTCACAACAACAAGAGTTGGCCAACCCTGGTGCAGTAATTGACCGCAGCATCTCATGATTAGTGCCATAAAACCCCGGCCCTCAGTCACCAGCGGCTGTGGAACAACTGACCACGGCGGCGGTCAGACCTGTGACACAGCAGGGGGTGCTAAGAATTCCTGGCTCCACTAGACGGGCCGCCATTGGAAACTGACCCTGGTAACGTTTAACGCTAAAACCCTAGCTAGTGAAGCTAGTTTAGCAGTGCTGTTAGAGGAACTAGAGGGTATGCAATGGGATATCATAGGGCTTAGTGAGTTTAGGAGGCCGAATGAGGCCTCCTAAACTGTGTTATCGAGGTTTACCGGAAAGGGGTTTGTCAATAAGTATATAGCGGGTAATATAGATGAATACGATAGTATTAATTAGAGGGTGGCAGGCATCTTAAGTAGGCTTAATAAGCGGTATAAACAGAACTATGCACACATGTAGGTATTATGACCAGGCAGTTGAAAGCTTCTACGAAGATGTAGAATCGGCAGTGTGAAAAGTAGACGCAGTATACTCTACTAAGCGCGACTTCAATGCCAAGGTAGGGAAAAAGCAGGCAAGAGACTAGGCAGTAGGTGACTATGGCATTGGCTCTAGGAATAGAAGGGGGAGTTACTAGTTGATCTTGCAGAGCGCGACACCCTAAGAATCATAAATACGTTCTTCAGCAAACTGAAGAACCGAAAATCGACATGGAAACGTCCTAACGGGGAGACTAAAAATGAAATTAACTTCATACTGTGTTCAAACCCCGCCAATATGCAAGATATAGAGGTAATCGGGAAAGTGCGATGCAGTGACCGCAGGATAGTGAGGTCCCGAATTGCCTAAATCTGAAGAAGGAACGCAACAGGTTAGTAAGAAAGCAACCCATCAACGATTTAGCGGTGAGCGGAAGGGCAGCAGAGTTCAGGATCTTGCTACAGAATAGATATTCAGCTCTAACCGAGGATGGCGACATTACCCTAGAAGCAATGAACAATAATTTCAGTGATATCATTACTGTGTGCGCTGTAGAAGTAGGCGGTAGGATAGTTAGAAACGATAACGGTAAGCTGTCTCAGGAGACAAAAGATTTGATTAAGAAACGCCAGAGTATGAAAGCTTCCAATCAAACAGACCAGATAGAATTGGCTGAGATATCAAAGCTAATTATTAAGCGCAAGGTGGCCGATATAAGGAAGTATACCATGGACAAAATTGAGCATGCTGTAAATAACGGGGGAAGCCTTAAACCGGTAAAGAAGAAATTGGGCATAGGCAAGAACCGTATTTATGCGATAAGGAACAAGGCAGGCGAAGTTATCACGAATATGGACGAAATAGTCAAAGCAGCCGAGGAGTTCGATACAGATCTCTACAATAGCCAACTTAATCAGGACCGCAATGAGATGGGCGGTAGAGAGAAACAGACGTTCCAATAGTGACGAAGGATGAGGTCAAGAAAGAATTAGGAAAAATCAGCTGGAGAGGATCATAGAACTACAGATTTGTTAAAGGACAAGGGGGAGGGGGAATATCGTGCTAGAAAAACTGGCCACCCTGTAAACGCAGTACCTGGTGTCATCGACGGTACCGGAACTATGGAGGAGTGTAAGCATTATCCTCATTTATAAAAAAGGGGACTCTAAGGACCTTAAGAATTACAGAACAATCATCTTACTGTCTGTTACGTATAAGGTATTTACTAAGATAATCGCTAATAGAATCAGGACAACGTTAGACTGCAATAAGGCAAAGGAACAATCATGTTTTCGGAAACAGTACTCTACTATCGATCATATCCATACCATCAACCAGGTAATAGAAAAATGCTCGGAATATAAGCAGCCTTTATATATAGCATTTATTGATTACGAAAAAGCATTTGACTCAGTTGAAACTTCGGCGGTGATGCATTAATTGCAAAATCAGGGAGTAGACGAGATAATATATATAGTGGCTGCAAAGCAACCACAGTTCTGCATAAAGAAAGTAACAAAATCCCCATCAAGAAAGATGTTAGGCAAGGAGACACGATCTCCCCAGTAGTATTCACATCTTGCTTAGAGGAAGTATCCAGAGGCTAAGAATGGGAGCAGTTAGGGATAAGGGTAGATGGAGAATACCTCAGTAATGTGTAATTTGCTGATGACGTTGCCTTGCTAAGTAACTCGGGGGATGAATGGCAATTAATGATTGATGACCTGCACAGGAAAAGTAGAAAGATACGCTTGAAAATCAATATGCAGAAGACTTAGGTAATGTTCAACAGCCTCGGAAAGAACAGCAGTTTTTGTAAGGTAGGGAAGCACTGCAAGTAGTAGGCAAATGTGTCTACTTGGACAGGTAGTAACCGCCGATCGGAACAGTGAAAAGGAAATAACAAGAAGAATAAGATAGGGATGGAGCGCATTAGGCAAGCACTCGCAGTCATCATTAATATAAACAGCGCGAACACGAAGACAAGGGACAAGAAACAAGAAAGCCACAGTACATGCGCTGACTCACAACTAAGCCTAAGCCGTTTACTCCAAGGCCCAGAAAAACAAACATGAAGAAAACGAAACAGTCACGTGAAACAACCCCTGGGTTCACCTGCTGCATAAAAATTACTTTAAAATCACTTTAAAAAGACACCTCTTTGCTTGAAAGAGCAAGAGACGTCTTGCTGAAACACTTATTGTCCGTTGAAATAACATACGATTCCACTATCTCTCTCGTTATCTTCTCTTTGTGGCGATATAAAATCTTAACACTGTCAAACTTAGGAGTGCACTTCGTGACTGTTTCGTTTTCTTCATGTTTGTTTTTCTGGGCCTTGGAGTAAACGGCTTAGGCTTAGTTGTGAGTCAGCGCATGTACTGTGGCTTTCTTGTTTCTTGTCCCTTGTCTTCGTGTTCGCGCTGTTTATATTAATGATGAATAAGTACCAACTCGCCCAACAAAGTATCTTGGTAAGCACTCGCAGGATATGAGTAGCAGCTTACCGGTATCGCTCAAGAGGAAAGTATGCAACAGTTCCATCTTATCTGTACTCACCAATGGGGCTGAAACGTGGAGGCTAACCAAGAGGGTTCTACTTAATTGAGGACAACCCAGAGCACTATGGAACGAAAAATGTTAGGGGTACCATTAAAAGATAGGAAGCGTGCAGAGTGGGTCAGAGAAATAACTCAAGCTACCGACATTCTAGCGGAAAGTAAGAAGAAATGGACATGGGCAGGACATGTAGTGCGACAAGAGGATAACTGATGGTCGCTTAGGGTTACAAACCGAATTCCAAGAGAAGAAAAGCGTAGCAGGGGGCGGCATAAAGTTAGGTGGGCGGATGAGGTTCAGAAGTTCGCAGAGGTCAAGTGGATGCAGCTAGCACAGAACGCGGTTAATTGAAGAAATATGGGAGAAGACTTCGCTCTGTAGTAGGTATAGTCAGGCTGTTGACGATCATGTTGATGATGATGATGAGTGAAGTATGTTGTAGCGTCGCGGTATCAGTGTGTCATGAAATACTTGAGGTCGACCAGTCGGTATCAGCTACGTACAGAAAGGCTGCGCGAGTTTCAGCTGAAGAGCAAAAACAGCAACAGAATATTCGCAGTGGGTTGGTGCGGAATAGGAGCGGAAAGTAGCCTTACTGTTCAAGCACCGATTACTTATCATGTTCACTTATGAGCGGCATTTACCCACAAGACCTAAAACGTTTAAGGATTTGGTCTTAAATAGAATGAATCGAGAAATTTCCAAAGTAGCTCCAGCACTGACGAAGGAGCGCAAGGGCAGCTGCCGGCACAGTCCATGACCGAGAACAACGCTCGCGGTCTCAAAGTATCAATTACTGTTAGGTACTGGCTGTGCTACCCACCTTTTTCAAAAAGCCCCGTTACGAACAGCAGCTATCGTCAGGTCATCAAGTCTGCTTTAATTATTTATTTATTTATTTATTTATTTGTTTATTTATTTATTTATTTATTTATTTATTTCAAGTACCCTCAGGGCCGTTGGCATTAGAGAGGGGAGTGGTTACAGGCATAAATAGAAATTAAATAAACAAAATGAACCAATTGTCGAAAGGTTACAGATGTGGTTAATCATACAATGTTAGCTAAGGCGTCCTTGAAAAGCTGTTGATCTTTGATGGTTGCTGTTGGTGCCGGAAGGTGATTCCACTCTGCTGCAGTGCGAGGTAAAAAGGACTGAAAGAAAGCGTTAGTTCTACGAAATTGTACACCGACTTTGTAGGCGTGATCTAGTCTTGATGATACGTGATGCGGGGGAGGGATAAGTTCAGTACGTAAGTGCGGATGATGAAACATTTTATGGAACAGACAGATACGAAACATTTTACGACGTGTAGCTAAGGGTGGCAGATTAAGGCTTGATTTCATTGAAGATATGCTGGCGCTCCTGTTATAGTTTGAAAGAATGAAACAGGCAGCGTTATGTTGGACCATTTCTAGCGAATGAATTAAATTTTCGTGATGAGGGTCCCAGATAGGTGCGGCGTATTCTATCTTTGGACGTACTAACATTTTGTACAGCAAAAGTTTGAGCGAGGAAGGCGCTCTAGCGAAATTGCGGCGGATGTAACCCAGCATACGATTAGCGTTGTTAATTATGTGTGTGATATGTAAAGACCAAGTAAGAGTGGAAGTGATGTGTACACCAAGGTACTTATAAGAGTGTACCGATTCTAACGGAAGATGGTTTAGAAAATAAGTGGGAGTACTGTCGCAAGTTCTGGATACGCGTAGGGATTTACATTTATTGATGTTGAGTTCCATTAGCCATGTTTTGCACCAAGAAGTTATAGCATTCAGGTCTGATTGAAGGGTGGTTACATCGTCACTGCATGTTATTGCTCGAAAAATGACACAGTCGTCAGCGAATAAGTGAATATGTGAGGAAACGGAAGGAGGCAAGTCGTTAATGTAAATTAGAAAATGAAGAGGGTCAAGTACGGAGCCTTGTGGAACGCCGGAATTAACAGGGTTGAAGTGAGAGTTATGATTATTGGCTGACACGTACTGTGAACGGTTAGTAAGAAAATATTCAATCCAAGTAATAATCTTGCGATCCATGTTCATTAGTTGTAGTTTGTAAAGTAACAGTTTATGACACACTTTGTCGAAAGCCTTGGAAAAGTCGAGAAAAATACAGTCTGCCATTAAACGATTATCAAGAATAAGATTTAGTTTATGTGTGAAGGAAGCGAGCTGAGTTTCGCAGGAGTAAGATTTTCGAAAGCCATGCTGCGAGCTGGAGAAGAATGAGTTAGATTCGAGAAAATTTGCAAGACATGAACGTAGGATGTGTTCTAATATTTTGCACGGGATACTGGTGAGTGAGATAGGTCGGTAATTGAGAGGAGACTGCTTGTTTCCCGATTTGTAGAGTAGAATCACCTTACCGACTTTCCAGTCAAGGGGCAGGCGTCCTGCATCAAGTGATTGTTGAAAAATTTTTGCTAGTACAATGGATGAGTAAACAACAGTGCTGCGCAAAAATTTCACAGTAATCAGGTCACAACCAGGAGCAGAGGAAAGACGCAATGAATTAATCACAGCTTCAACGCCACATGGGTCTATTGTGATTGGAAACATATCGTGGTAGTCGTAACAAGGTACAGCGGGTAACGAGGCATTACGGGTTGCAGAAAAGTTTCGGGTGAATGTTTCATTAAGAATGGACGCGGTTTGATTACAGGGTATAACACTTCCAAAGCTGTCAACGAGGGTTATAGTGTCGTTATCTTTTTGGTTAATGAATTTCTTAGTATCATTAATTAACATGGAAGGCAGCGTGTGGCATAGATATTTATTCCTGGCGTTCTTTAGCGCCAACACGTATTCGCTGGAGGCTAATTTATAGGCATTCCAACGAGCTTCACTCGATGAAAGCTTGGCTGACCTGTACAATCGCTTCTTTTTATTTGATAGTCGCCTTATGTGATTATTGTACCAAGGTGCGTCCGGCTTTTGAGTTAAAGTGCGAATGTACTTGTCGGTTAGGTAAGCAACCTTTTGAACGAACATCATCCAGTTAGCTTCCGCGGTACGTAGGTCAAAACCCTTGAGAAAGATATCAAGAAATGAACATAACTCGCTATTAATCGTGTCAAAGTCTGCGTTTTTGTAATTACGGATACTTACTGTTCTTTTGACATGTTTGGGTTGTGCGAAATGTAATTGAAAAAAAAAAGTAAAGAGTGGTCGCTCATTCCTGGCACGTGTGTGATGTTAGAAACTAAGTCGGGCTGTGAAGTAAGAACGAGGTCGAGTGTATTTGCGACAGAGTGAGTGGTTCTCGTTGGATTAGTGACCAACTGTTTGAGAGAAAAAACCGCGCACATTTCCAAAAACTCTTCTGCTAGTGTGGAAGGGGGTTGCATTGTAGGGACGGGGTTGGACCAGGTTATGTTTGGCATATTGAAGTCTCCGAGCAGAAGTAATGGACAGTTCGGGTAGCGAGACAAAACGATGTTGATTACATCATGTAATTCGTTAACGAAGTTCTGTGTGTAGGTTGGAGGCCGATAACAGACCCCGATAATAACTTTCTTATGATTTAATGTGACGCGTGCCCAAGCAGTTTCTAAAGAGGTGTTAATATGGATGCACTGCGAAGTGAAACGTTTCGTGATGGCAAGTAAAACACCTCCTCCTTGTCTCCCAACGCGATCGCAGCGATAGATAGAGAAAGTATTTGCGAGAAGAAAAAGCTCGTTGTCTCGAATCTCGGAACGCAACCAAGTTTCCGTTAAAACTAATATATCAGCGCTACACGTGTCGATGGCGGAGTTAAGACAGTCACGCTTGTTTATAATACTGCGGATGTTAGTAAATAGAACGGATATCTGTGAAGACGAACGTCCACATCCCCTGGCGCGTTCCTACGAACTGCCCTGCGGCGAGCTGACAGAATCGCCATCGACTGAGGCGGGTTTATGCACGTGCTCTTTAGCAGAGTTAGTGGGATGAATATCAACTGAGGGTGGTTGCTGCGTGTGCTCTTTAACGGTGTTAGATTCACGATCATACACGTAGTATTTCTTATTCATTGTGCCGGCTTGAGTTGTGTAGAACGAGGATAGCAGCACAAAGAGAGGGATAGCGGGAGAGAGAGAGAGAGTCTTCCACATACACGTACACACGAAGTGGAAGGCATACGCTGGACCTTACACCTAGTCGGTTAAATTTTCATGCGCTGGCGTGCGACAAGCTCTTGCGAAACGCGAAAGATGTCCGAGAAAGAGAAAGAAACATAAGAAGGGAATAGCAGGAAGGTTAATTAGGCAATACACTTACAGGAAGTACGTTTTCAGTGGGTTCCGGGACGCTGCGTCATCGCTTCTAATACAATGGCGGATTATTTAGCTCTCAGTGGGACTGTTGCCAATGTTGTACCCAATATTATCTTGCTAAATATATCCCGTTTTGAACGATTTCAAACGTTAAACTCCTTGAGCCGTGAGCCACTCCTTGCGACTATGGATTTTAACCATTTAAATTTCCATTCGAATGTCTGATGTTGTACCTCGAGGCAATGTGAGGTTTCCATGACGCTCATGCGTTGTAGAATTCTTTCCCTCAATCTTTATTTATGTCGCTCTGGATTCACGCCATCGAATCTTTGTGCGTCAAGTAATGACGGGGAAACAATTGAACATTACATCCTCTCCTGCCACAGGTATGCTACTCAGAGAAGAAATTATCTAGAAATACCTCTTACTCGCCTAGGATTGCCATTTACAGTTCCTGTCCTCCTCTCCTCTGGTGCAACCGTCAAAGGGTATGCCCTATAACCGGTGTGTGACTTACTTCATAATTATAATATTGCTACTGGAAGATTTTTGTGTTAGCGCTGATCTGTCTGAATTGTATTTTTTCTTCTTATTATTATTATTACTAGTAATTTACAATTTTATTCCGTTTTTTCATTGCTTTCTATTACATCGCCTCAAAATTTCAAGTTATTTCAGCAACACTACCTTCTAATTATTAGGTTATCTATATTATACAGTCAAATCGACATTATGAAAAATATGTCACCTACAACGAATTCTGGCCAATACCCCACTGTGGGTATGTGCCATTACAACGAGGGAGAAGAAGAAGAAGAAGAAGAAGAAGAAGACTGAAGGAGGGTCTCACATACAGGAGTCAAGATCGAAGAGGAGAACCCCGCCGCTAAAAGTCGGCTTATCTGATTAAGGAAGCTTTTTTTGCATTCGATGCAGGCACGATTTCTTGAGAGCAGATTCCATGCATTGCAATGCTATCCCTTGCCTTGCCACGGCACATGTGACAAGAAGAAGAAGAAGAAGAAAAAGAAGAAGAAGAAGAAGAAGAAGAAAAAGAAAAAGAGAAAGAAGAAGAAGAAGTAAAAGAAGAAGAAAAAGAGAAAGAAGAAGAAGAAGAAGAAGAAGAAAAAGAATTAGGCGATGCCCAGGCTACCATACACGTGCAGAGAGGGATAAAGGGACAATAAGGAAAGATAGCGAAAGATAACTGTGGATATCGTGGTATGCACCTAGGGCGGCGCTGCGGGCGCATATTCCTTACTGTCGAAACGGTAAAATGCTAATCAATAAAGGAAGATTATTTTGTATTAAAAAGTAATCAAAACAAAATGTCCCTCAACTACATCATATGATTACAGCGTACTGTCATAACGTGCTCCGTAGTACTTATTTTTTTCTAAAAAATAAGCAAATGGTGAGCTTGCATGTAAAATAAAACAGAACTTTAGATATGAAACACGGCACATGTGACAAGCAAACGAGTTCCATGTACATGAAACATACATTTCTTTATTAATAGAATTGTGGGCATTTTTGCTGGCTTTTCACATCGTGGTTAGGCTGTTCAATTCATTAACATTGCAGTGAGTGCATAGTGCAAGACAAACGAAGCTGTATTTAGGGACGACGTTTAAAACAGTCTTTGGTGATCCCTCTCTGCCTGTCGCGCGAAGTTCCTGCACAGCCATCGAACCATGTGACTTGTCAGGGTGTAATCGCGAACACACCAGACATATAATTAAAAAGCATCGCGGTGCTCTCACAAAATCATGATGGGTAGTGGGTGCTGTTTGACACAGAGAAAAAGAAGAAACAACACGGGACTGGCAACTTAATTTCTCTGCTTTTCTTTGTCTCTGTGTTAAACAGCACCCACGAAACCATCATGAACAATCTACAACTCGCCCACCTGTCCCTTCTATTGCTCTCTAGAATAACTCGTGTCACCCAGATCAACCGCTTGAGTAAGCGGGCCGCATTGCTGCGCTTGCAGCGACGGCGCGGATTGATTGTTTCCCTATGAGAGCAAAGCAATTGCAACAGGAAGGTAGTTACGACCCTCGTGCGGCTGTAAATCTGCATCTTCATTATCAATCCTCTAAAAGACGATACTTCATTAACACTTCTTTTTGGGCGAGTTGGTTCATTTTTGGAAAACTTTGAAAGAGCGCAAACACACACGACCGCTAAGGACAAGAGACGAGACACAAGCGCCGACTGTCAACTGATTTTTATTGGAGCAAGGCAACACCTATATACACAGCAGCTTACATAAGATAAGAAGTTTCAGTAACGCACGTGCGAGCAGGAGACACTTGGAAAAAAAAAATCAAGATGCTCAAAGGGTGAACATATTAGTCGCATCTAAAAAACAGACCTCAGCGTTTAAGAGAGATATCGAAGGCTTGATAATGCATCTGTTGCCATATTTCGTGATATGAAAGGCTTCCAAGCTGAGACGTGCTGTCTTATCAATGCTGTTGTCGAGAATCTTCATCTCATTAAATCGGGCCACGCAACCACTGCAATTACTAATATGCGCAACTAAATGTGCGTACTTGTCTTTAAAATTCTTAACATTTCTTGAATGGTCCCCCAATCGATCATTGATGCAACGGCCGGATTGGCCGACATACACCTTCCCGCACATCAAGGGAATAACGTACACCACTCCCGTGGAACAGGTCACAAACCGACGTTTATGATTAATTTGGCACCCACTCTTTTTCTGGCCACAGATGCGGGGGCATAGCCCTCCCAGCTTACTGGGTGCCGAAAACACAACCGGCACACCGTGCCTGTTGGCCACTTTTTTTAAGTTGTCAGTAGTCTTGTGTAGGTAGGCACAACCAAAGGTTTTTCGGCCTTTTCCCGATTACAGCCGCTCTTTCCTGTTCCATGCTTCGACTTCTGGAGGAGGGTCTCACATACAGCAATCAAGATCGAAGAGGGGAACCCCGCCGCTAAAATTCGGCTTATCTGATTAAGGAAGCTATTTTGCATTCGATGCAGGCACGATTTCTTGAGAGCAGATTCCATGCATTGCAATGCTATCCCTCTCTTCACAGTCTTGGAATGCGCCGAGTCAAATGGCAGCAGATCTTTTTTCGCTCGAGGGTAGTAAGACCAACAAACGTGTGTTTTGCAGAATGTTAGTTCGAGATCTAAAAACTGTAAAACAGATGGGTCGGGTAGTTCATGGGTAAAATTTAACCCAAGTCCATGTTTTTGAAAGCTATTAAAACTTCACCTACTGTAGAGGGGTAGGTGAAGGTAGTCTGTTTTCATAAAAGCACTAAAAAGTCGTCAACATATCTAAAAATCTTTAAAATCCTTCCCCCATTAAAATAGTTATCTGAAACTTTGTAGACCTTAGATAAAAAAATGTCACACATGGTGGGAGCCACGCAGGACCCAATACAAATGCCATCGCGCTGCAAATAAGGCAGGTTGTCAAGAACAATAAAAGTTGACCTCAAGTCTCCGCCATGGACTCGTCCCGGAGGAAGTAAGTGCCCTTTTTGGACCTGTAAAACCGTCGTGGGGGCACGTGAAAATACTGTGCAAACTATTACGCTCTGAACTTTGGCGGCAAGTTCAGCTTTTCCAGGATTGGCTTCATTTTACCTGCTACGATGTGCACCCTGACTGGCTCGCCGCGAGGAAATTGGCGTTACTAAGAAAAATAGCTGCACAACTGACAGAGTAGCACTGGAGATGCCTCCTGAACCTGTTGCAGCCATGTTTACACAACAAGAAGAGGACACTGGAAAGAAGAAAAAATAGTGTTACCGTGTTGGGGAATGTTTGCTTGCCTGAGAACATTATGCGCCTGCTGCAGAAGGACCCAAAATTTGGCTTAGAGCCCAGTGTTTTTGCGCACGAACTGATTGCAGCGAACAGGAAAATGGCCCTGAAAGTTAAAAATGAGGAGGATCAGGAGCGGTGTCTTCTTGAAGGCGTTGACTGTCTGAGAAGGTCTCCGCCAGCTGATCATGGCGTCCACAATAATAGAGGGCTGTTGAAAGGCGTAGTTTCACTATTTAAAAGAAATAACCTCATGCTTGTACAGGTTGATAAAGAGACTGATTTTGTTGTTTTGCAAAAGGGTATGAACAGCCAGAAAGCGCAAGCTGCAATTAACAAGAATTTTATATCTGTCAAAAAAAGCAAGGTCATGATTAAGACCAAGTTTGTGAACTTCTGTAAAGATTTGAATCTTGATTCCCTCGCCAAAAGCATCACTAAGAGCAGAGGTAGCAACCTGAATGTTTTTTTCACAGCAAAGACTCATAAGCCGGAAATACCTTTCCGGACCATTGTTAGTGAAGATGGGTCGTGGCAGAGAAATGTTAGCCAATTTTTCCAAAGGCACCTAAAGACGCTTGTTTTAATCACCCTTCCTCATTAAAAAATCTGCAGATGTCGCTCTTTTCCTTGAGAACACAGACGATATTGGATTTGGTTTCTCTGTAGATGTAGAAGATTTGTTCTATTCAGGGCATCAAGGCGAACTAATGCTGGCTGTAAAAGATTGTATTGAAGCTAACGGCGACATGTGTTTCCAGAATGCGACAGGTTTGACTGTGGGGAGTTTTACTGATCTTTTGCAGTTTTACTTCAGGTCAACTTTTATTGTTCTTGACAACCTGCCTTATTTGCAGCGCGATGGCATTTTTATTGGGTCCTGCGTGGCTCCCACCCTGTGTGACACTTTTTATGTAAGGTCGACAAAGTTTTAGATAAGCATTTTAATGGGGGAAGGATTTTGAAAATTTTTAGATATGTTGACGACATTTTAGTGCTTTTAAGAAAACAGACTACCTTCACCTACCCTTCTACAATAGGTGAAGTTTTAATAGCTTTCAAAATGCATGGACTTGGGTTAAATTTTACCCATGAACTACCCGACTCATCTGTCTTACAGTTTTAGATCTCGAAGTAACATTCTGTGAAACACACGTTTGTTGGTCTTACTACCCTCGAGGGAAAAAAGATCTGCTGCCATATTACTCGGCGCATTCCAAGACTGTGAAGAGAGGGATAGCATTACAATGCATAGAATCTGCTCTCAAGATATCGAGCCCGCATCGAATGCAAAATAGCTTCCTTAATCAGATAAGCCGACTTTTAGCGCCGGGGTTCCCCTCTTCGATCTTGATTGCTGTATGTGAGACCCTCCTCCAGAATTTGAAGCATGAAACAGGAAAGAGCGGCTGTAATCGGGGAAAAGGCCGAAGAACCTTTGGTTGTGCCGTACCTACAGAAGACCACTCACAACTTAAAAAAAGTGGCCAACAGGCACGGTGTGCCGGTTGTGTTTTCGGCACCCAGTAAGCTGGGAGGGCTATGCCCCCGCATCTGTGGCCAGAAAAAGAGTGGGTGCCAAATTAATCATAAACGTCGGTTTGTGACCTGTTCCACGGGAGTGGTGTACGTTATTCCCTTTACGTGCAGGAAGGTGTATGTCGGCCAATCCGGCCGTTGCATCAATGATCGATTGGGGGACCATTCAAGAAATGTTAAGAATTTTAAAGACAAGTACGCACATTTAGTTGCGCATATTAGTAATTGCAGTGGTTGCGTGGCCCGATTTAATGAGATGAAGATTCTCGGCAAGAGCATTGATAAGACAGCATGTCTCAGCTTGGAAGCCTTTCATATCACGAAATATGGCAACAGATGCATTAGCCAGCCTTCGATATCTCTCTTAAACACTGAGGTCTGTTTTTTAGATGCGACTGATATGTTCACCCTTTGAGCATCTTGATTTTTTGTTTTTTTGTTTTTTCCAAGTGTCTCCTGATCGCACGTGCGTTACTGAAACTTCTTATCTTATGTAAGCTGCTGTGTATATAGGTGTTGCCTTGCTCCAATAAAAATCAGTTGACAGTCGGCGCTTGTGTCTCGTCTCTTGTATTTAGTGGTCGTGTGTGTTTGCGCTCTTTAAAAGTTTTCTAAAAGACGACGCAGCTGAAAAGCTTCCTTATGACGTCGTTTAAGTGTTTTCTGCAATTACAACATGAGGTGTCCGCTCACTACACCGCCCGCCAAAACGTCTACCAAACTGCGGTGAGCTAACAGCCGCCTACATTGCACGTCGAATTCGCCATGATTCTTTTGCGACCGCCTCAAGTAGTTCGAAATGCGGTGCCCAACTTTGGTCATTTACACAATGGAAGAACATCTTTTACATAATAAAACGTCATTTTGACGTCATCAATAAATGTTTATGCATGACGTATTTCCCGCCAAACAACGTCAGCCAGTCAGATTTCAGGAGTCGGCTATTGACAGTGGGCAGTTCATTTCAGCCCATTCGTAAGTGCTTCCCGCTCTTTTATATATACCTCTGTTTTCTCGTCCCAATTACTTGTATATACCCTCCATACATTATGAATACCGCTGCTAAATATCCGTTTTCACACCCACGTCATTTTTACGTCACCGAAAAAAGCCATTTCTACGCACTGAAATTTCGCGCCACAGATTTGGAACACGTGACAGTTCTGAGAATCAATCAGAGAAATAAAATGGCGGTCTTGTCTAAGAGAATAAGGCCCCAGGATTCTTGTTTTCCCGATAAATAATGTTCTTTGCAATATTTATGCTGAACAATTTTGCTTTAGTTTTTTGGCCAGCGAGTTTTCAGCACCATCCATGAAACGCAATTTTGGCCTTGCGGGCATCAAAGCTGAAAGCCATAGAGGGCAGCCTCGCCTGCCTTTCGATACCTACACCTATCCAATTTTTAACGGTATTACGCGAGCGTCGACCTAGCCTGCAAACTCGCTGAGAGTTGCCGCACGCGCACGAAGACCAGGCCACGGTGGCCGTCGCTAGCTAGGTGTTTCCAAGAGCTGCGCGAATCCCCTTAATTTTCCTTTGATAGTAATAATGTTGGCACTCTACCCAATTATTCCGAATAAGAAATGCGCTACCCAGCTGCAACCAGTGTGCTCAGGGTGACTCTAGCGAACTTCAAATAATAATAATAATAATAATAATAATATTAATTGGTTGACAGGAAGGGAAAGGCGCCGTATCTGTCACATTTGTGTCTGTGGACACCTGAACCACGCCGTAAGGGAAGGGAGGAAGGTGGGAAATAAAGTGCAAAGAGAGAAAGAAGAGCCGTAGTGGAGGGCTAGGAAGAAATTTCGACCACCTAGCGATCTTTAACGTGCGCTGACATCGCACAGCACACGGACGCCTCTTCGTTTCGCCTCCATCGAAACGCAGCCGCCGAGGTCGGGTTCGAACCCGGGTATTCCAGACAGTAGTCGGGCGTCTTACCACTGTACCACCCGGGCAGGGCAATCGAGCGATCTTTGCGATCGATTTTTCGTATCCTCTTGTGTTGTATGCTGTTGTTTGCGCACATGGTTGCAGCCCACAATTTATATAAGCGTGAAACGCAGATAGTCACATTTGTTTGAGGAATGCTTACACTACCGCTATCTCTCTTACTATCTTCGCAGTGTTAGCGGCTTGGAATTCCACGTAGTGCTGTTAGAGAAGACAAAGGGCGGGGCTGCGCGCAACTCCTGGAACAGGTAGGCAAACGACGGCCACCATTGCCTGGTCCTCGTACGCATGCGGTAACTCTCGGCGAGTTTGCCAGTACGTTCCGTCATAGGGCGCTCATCAAGCGAACGGTCTACGCTCTGAGGTGACAGGTAAAAATGGCAATGGTGTGCATTGGCTGATATACACTATCGTCGTTCGAAATTGCAACATTCGTCATCGGTACAGCAGTATTTTGAGAAAACGCAATCAACCAAGTTAGAGCATGATGCTTGCAATCCAATTGGCCTGGTTGACAGTTCTCAGTCTTTCGGTCGTGCACCGATTTTGAATTCTGCGGTGTATTTCTATTTTTTCAACTAAGCTAACATACTCTCCCGGTAGCCGAAGACAGGGCGGTCATTTTAATACCCTTGTACCATTTAAACAGCAAGATAGTCTGCTTTCAGTGCCTACAATATCAGCAGGCAGTCTTCACTTCACCTCGCTCGTGGTCGTCCCGCGGCATGTCTGTAGGTACGATGGCTGTTGATACCAGTATATGTACACGCATTCTGCACTGCTTGCTTAGCACACAGCACTTATGTTGGTGCAATGACTGCATCTTGTTTATCTTATGCCATCGACTCTATGAAAACTGTCAAAATAGCGAATGAAATTTTTTCACTCTGTGCACTCATAGACGTTAGCGTTTCATTTTAGAAATGAAAATCTTGTTTGCCAACGCCCACCGCTCGCCGCCGCATGGTGTCCTTGTATCGGAAATTCTTTTCTTTCCTTCGTCAAGCATAATACATCGCAACAGTCGCCATTTCGTCTCACCAGCCATCCGTTTCAAGTTGCGCTCGAAGCACTTTCTTCTTTACCTCCTTTTACTTCTAGACCACTAAAGATCGCAACGTTCTTCCCCGTCGTATCACTGTTAGCACGTGTCCATAGAAATCTCACCACTTTTGACTGACCATTTTCATCAATGACTGATTATCATGAGACATTTTTATGTAGTATAGATCTCACCGTTCACGTAATGCATCCTCACGGGGCAACCTTAAATTAATAAACTGAACTGAACTGAAGATAGCTCTACGTTATTTATTATTTATAGCTCGAAAGCGAAGTTATCCCTTTGAAGTACTTTTGATGACCGACTTTTTAAAGTAGCGAGACAAAAGGACCTGGTCACGTTGCAAGTGCTACCAATATGTGGAGGTCATTTTTTAAATGGGAAGTTGAAAGGGGAATCTAATCATTGATATCCTTCTGACAATTCATACAAGCTAACCATAGTCCGCGCAGGCACCTTCGGAAGAGTAGATATGCAATGGGGCATCATATCCAAGTCGGATTGTACTTCAAATAACATCGTAGCTCACGGCTGAAGACCAGTGTGAATGCGGATAGTCAGGTGACAAATTATTGTAATAGCAATAATTAAGACAGTACTAATATGCAGGTAGGCATAGGTGGATGAGCATGAGGAACTGCCGAAATTAGCACTCAACACTGATCCGCCTACACCTAAAAACGGAGCCTAAGTCACTGCATATATTTGCCTTCCTAGATAATCACCTCCCTGCATTCTTGGTGCTGTTGCTGCCACTAGCAGCGTCCTTGTAATGTAAACAAGCCTTCTGCAGGAGGCTGAAACGTCTTCTTTTTTTTTTCTTTTCATTATGGTCAGTGCACCCGATTTCATTTGTTTAAAATTGGAGTAACTATTGAAGCTATGGACTTTTCAGTGTGTGTTCTTTTTGACAATAAATCGCTCCATGGTACCTGGAATGTCCTGGAATCAAGTCAACCTACAAATTTTATCATGTATTGTTGCTTGTGAAGAAAAGAGGTATTTGGTTTCTTCCATATCTA
>JAJIZL010091956.1:0-18511 GCA_023969395.1 Amblyomma maculatum
TAAGAAGCGGGGCTTAGTATACAAGGAAGACGACACGACCGGAAGTAACGTCATGTCGTCCCAATCAATCTGTCCGGGTTAATGATGCTGGCTAATTGAGATAGCCGAGGCTCGAGATTTGCTGACACGCCATATACTGCAGCGGCCTCTGGCGACTTCGCCCGATAGAAGCAGGAAGTACAACAAGCTCGACCGGGCGAGAACAAGAAAGCGAAAATGTGATGGGGGAGGGGTGGGAAACAAGGAAGACTCGACTGGACGGGAGCAAGAAAAGAAAAATATGAGAAAGAGAAAATATAGTGGGCATCACCTGATGCTGCCACATCTTCCGCTTCCAAGAGGTTAGCTCTGAGCCCGAGTCCGATTCTTCCAGCCGACCAATTTCTCCGTTTGAGTAGAATCTGGGACTCGGTGGTGATGCTAAAGATTACCTTGCGCTTAGTATAGGGTTCGTTTGCTATGATTACTCGCTCTAGACCTCACTAATCTTGCATCAGCTAATTTCAACTGACGTTGCATTCACCTAGCCTTCTATGAACGAACGGGAGAGGCGCATTATGTCAATGGTCAATTTTGTTACCCGGTTTGTGTGAGATACACCTACGCTTAACGTGCACACTGGGAGATTTAAAATGAAACTTTTTGACGCTGAGCGTAGCGTGATTGCCCCTGCAAAAACATAGAAAATGTAGAATGAAGAAAAAGACTGCTTTGTTCAAATAGTTTTAAAAATATAAAGGACACAATATTAATCTTTTATGAGAAGAGTTGGAAACACAACATCAAAAATTTAACGACGCAAAAATTAGGATAGAGATCACATCAAGGATCTGTTCAGGGATAAGGACACTTTCAATTTAACTCGCGAGGTTTTTTTGCGGGCGTGTGGAGCTCATATTCTAGCACACTGGGGGCTCCTGCAGGCAGTTTTCGCTTAGGTTTTCGCTAAACAGTACCTCCTCCTACTTCTTCATCTAATATTCTGTAGTTTGAGAGCAGTCGTTATATAAATGAAAAATCACTCATAAATTCCTTAACGCTAGGGTATTATCCTAACCAAGCACTACTTTTATTGCAGATATCATGCGATGAATGACACGATCCATGTCACTGACAGCTTATTGTTTAATGACTTTATGAAAGCTGGTGTCAACATTGCCGCTTCTTTTTCATTAGGGGAAACATTTCTATGCATTTCTTTGACTAGCTCTACTGCTCCTACATATGCTGCAACTGATGACTTTGTTAGACGTATTCCAGGGTCTAAAAGAGTTTATTGAAAATTGACGTGCGTGAGGCGTTCAATGTGAGCTGCGTGAGTTGGCTAGCTCCAAGATCTTTGTTTTCTTCAGCCCATGAATTCTCCTCCCGTTAGACGGCCTTGTAGTCGTCGCAGTTCTCTTCTACACGCACAAAGCCGACCGGAAGAGGTATATAATGTCGCCATAGTGAAGGAGAGACTTCAAGCGACTGATGTGCTCGGTCTCTGCGGAACGGCGGCAGTTGGGGTAGAGCGGGCAATCTCCTAAATGACGTCACTTAGTCTCGAAATAACCAGACAAGGTTCGTCAATATGTGCCAGAAGTGCCTGGTGCAAGCAGCTGTGCATGACTGTTAACGAAAGCCAAATCCCATCGCCAGTACGTGTATGCGTAATATCTGGTGTAGTCTTCCTTGGACGTTTTTTGAAAAGTATTAAACCACAAGCAGGCGATCAGGTGAGCTGGGCTCTACCTGGTCGTTTCGTGATATTCGGTATGGAAACATGAAGACCATTGGGATTAAGGGCTGTGTGGTATCGCAGTTCTTGACGTCCGAGAGAGAGAGAGAGAGATGTTATTTAATGATAGCAGGAGATGTCTGCCTAATACTGATCCTAGCAGGCTACTCCTGTTGAGGATGACAAAGAAGGGAAGAGGCAAATGAATGAACAAATACATAAAAATCTGTGACACAAACTTTCACACACGCATAAAAACACACAGATTAGTTTCAAAGGGTCTCTATCAACCCTACGCCCTTAAGAAAAGTTATTAAGGCCTTTGTAGCTCTCGCAGCCAAAGACTCATCACACCAAGTACGAGGACGTGTTCAAGGCGCAGAGCTGAGTATCCATCTGAGTATACATACCTGAGTATACATGTCTGAGTATACATACATAGCAAACTTGCCCGTAACAATAGTGTTCAATGCTTCGGTCAAGCCATTTGTCCATGAATTGCAGATTGCTTAGGTTCATGGAAATTACTTCATACTAAAGCAAGAGCTCAAGACTGATATCCGCCGTGAGTTGACATCTTTAGCCACCCATTAACCCTCTTAGAGGAGGGCGTAATTTGTAACATGAGACACAATCACAACAATCATTAGTAGATGATCCATTTCACGATAACGGGTAGAGCATCTCCAGAGACAACACAATCCAGAGTAAGATTAGGAAAGGTAGGGAGCGGAGGAAGCAAATGAATGACAGCTTGCTGGAACAAACTGTTGAGGTTATCAGGCGACGAAGCAGACGCGATGCAACGAAGGTGGTGTTTGTGGCACTGACATAACGTACAGATGGCCACGAAGTGCTTACATGTCCAGCAAAGCTCTTTTGAGAACTGCGGAGTGGTTCAGTCCATATAAAATATTGGACCGCGAGGTTGTCATACATAGTATGGAACGTAAATGAGCACAGGCCGTTAGAAAAACGAGAACTGTGGGCCCTCTGGCAACAGTTCATTTCAGTAGGAAACCGTCCCTTAAGCAAAATACTTACAGGCTACATACGCTGCGGGTTGACAAGTACGATACGGTGGACTTAAGGCTCCGGTCTTCGGCTCTTTTGCGGATTCTAGTGTGCGTGCGTACATTTTACTTCTTTCATAACAACACATACTTTAATTTGTAGCTGTATTATCTCACACAGACTCACCACGAACTGACAAGCAATCACAATATGCACAAGATCACACGTCCTAAAAATAAAGCCCCGCTTTAACTTAGCCCTACGAACATTTCTGTGTTACTCAGAGGTAGAGCATCTGACTTCGTATCTATGTGTCCCGGTCGAGTCATTTCCCACCCTACCTCTCGTCTCAGAGGCCGTGGCCAACTTTGCAGCTCCTGCCGATTCAGCCAGACACGCTTCCTTGCGACGTCACAGAATACACCGACCATTTAGTCCCTGCCCAAGTTACCCACCACTTACCCTCACAAACAAGCGTGCTAGTGATTTCTCGCTTATAAGACCGACAACAGCGCCGGGTTTTCTGAAAAATGTGGCCCCTAACGTCTTTTCGTTACAACGGCTTTTCAGAATTTGGAGGGATGCACCCCTTTCAACTGTATGAGGCGACATTGTTTGCTACACTTTGCTGAGCGTTTAATCCTTGGTACTTTTGATTGTGTCTCTGTAGTCTCACATACATTCATTAGGCTACAGTCTTCAGTTATGGAGCGACGTGTAAGACACCCGATCTCGCAGCCCGAGTTTAGCCTGAGCCGAATAAACGCGCCTGTGCGGCCTAAACGCAGCGCGTCCAACTTGAGAATCAAAGAAACGAATTCGATTTACAACTTCTTCAAACTTGGCCAGGTCTACCGGTCTCTTGGAGACCCACAACCCATCCACCAAAAAGCACACCGTGGAATCCCTTAGCATGATTGTTTAGAGAGACCTGACGTGCTCCGGCCGACACTACTCTCTAAAGACCTGTGACAACTTTACTTTTCTTACTCTTTACTTTTACTTCACTCTTCGGAGAAACATCTACTCATACAGATCCCAGCATTTCTAATTCATTATTGCTACTTGTTAATTTCCGAGCAGCCCCATAGGCCCGAATCGCCCCTCTTCTAAGCCGATTTTTGTTTTAGCCCAGAAACCCTTCAGGCCAACCCCATGCGATTTATATAATTTCTGCCGCAAATGAACTTAAACCTGAGCAGGACTAGAGAGAAGGAGTTGGTGTGGTAACAAAACAAAAAAAAAAAAAAAAACCTAATATTGAAAATGTGTGTGCAGGATATAATTGCAATAGCATGATGTATACATTAACATATGTATGACATGTGTATACATCACACATGTATACAAATTGGCTAGATGCATTTCCAAAATTGCCCCGCCGGGGTGGTGCAGTGGTAAGACGCCCGACTACTGTGCCGGAGTTCCCGGGATCGAATCCCGGCCTCGGCGGCTGCGTTTCGATGGAGGCGAAACGAAGTGGCGTCCGTGTGCTGTGCGATGTCAGCGCACGTTAAAGATCCCCAGGTGGTCGAAATTACTCCGTAGCCCTCCACTACGGCCCCCCCTTTCTCTCTATCCACTTTCACTCCCACCTTTATCCCTTCCCTTACGGCGCGGTTCAGGTGTCCACAGAGCAAGTGTGACAGATACTGCGCCTTTCCCTTCCCATGAACCAACCAACCATTTCCAAAATTGGGTTAGGGGTTCTTGAGATTACGTTCGCCCTCTCTAGAAATTGGTTTGGCCCGCTGGAAAAGTTGGTGTAAGTTTCCCCGGAAATTGGCTTATCTTACTCCTCAAAAACATGGGCGATCTGACAACAAAATCGCCGTTGCTGAACATGAGAATTAATTTGATGCATTCTACGTATCGGTTTGGCCCCCTTCTAAAATTCTACATGGCACATTTTCAAATTTTAACTGCTCAGTAAAGTTGACAATGTGCAAGTCGAGGCTTGAGTTGACCTACGCACAAAACTGACTTCACCCCTTCGAATATTGGTTTTATCTGACCCGACAGTTTGTGGGACGCAATACCAAAAGTAACATTGTCCAATTCAAAAACTAATTGCACCCAACCTAAAAACTAATTTATCCCATAACCGTACACCTCAAATGGACGTCACACACCTCGAAAATTCAGGTCGGCCCCTCCCAAAGTGTAACACGCGATGCAAAAATTTATTGGACGCGCCTGCAAAACCGACCTTTCGAACTCCAAATATTTACTTGGCGGGGTTTCAAAATTCGGGCGGCCCGCCACCAAAATTGAAATTGACAAGTAAGTTGATCCATGTTCAATACTAGCCAGGCCTGAACATTCAACGTCTTGTGTAGCTATATTTGGTTCATATCCTTCAAATATGTTTCCTCCAATGTCTGAAGCTCCTCAGCGTACACTATGTCCTTGGGTACGACTTGCATGGATATCGGGGCATAGCCGAAAAAATAGAAGAGAAGGTTTGGCTCACTCATGAACAATTAGTGACCCACTTACAAATTAAGATCTGCTAGTCTTTATATGTTGATGGACAGTCAAAACTTTTAGAGTTTCGCGGTATAGTGCGTTGTTTGTCGGAGTCAATATGTCTCAAATTCTTTTAGAGAAAGAGGTAACTATATAAAGTAATGTAGCATCGAGTGTATGCTTCGTAAATACATCACCGAGCGAATAAGCTTTGTATGAGCGTTATAAAGGGGTTTGCTCAGTACTGGGTTCATATGGCACTCATTGGCGCTCTAGCAGGTTCCTTGCAATATTTTCAAGCGCTGAATTCGACATCTTGTGAAATGACGTGAAAGGTGCTAATATTAGGTAGAACTGCCTCCCAGCCCTTCCGCGCATTGCACATCATGAGCTAGTCATTGCAACATTCAGTACACAAGACATTGTTTCATCGTCCGTTTGGCACCATCTTTACATTTAGCAGTACTCCACCGCAAAGATTTTAAACACTGCTGCGGTTTGTGGACTAAGCGGCAGAAACGCCTGCCTGGATCGAGCCTGCCTCTCTGTAGTATATCATGGAGTACTTTTATTTCAGTGGTTCTTCGCATTTTATTTTCTCTCTGTTCGCCTTTAACTACCTATTATCAGCCGACACCATCATTTAGGACTGAGCGGCAATAACGAAAGTGCATGTACAGCGTCCGAGTGGGCAGAACGACCCGTATTGCAATTATTCGGTTACGGTTATGCGCCGAGGCCATTCTTGTTGAGAGTTGTGATCGTTATGCTTGCTCTAATGCTATTGATTTATTATAAATGCATCTCATTCAGCGTCGCTGCATTGTGTTGTTTGCTTTCTGTAGAGGATCCAATGTTCCAGGTTAGATAACCTCTTCATTAAAACGCCCGCCTGGTCTTATATAGGTGTTAGTACATGGCTTTTAATAGGTACCTGTATCCTGAATTACTGAAGTTAATGCATAACGGCGTGTTTTCTTTCTAGTCGGCGTTCGTGTGAAAGGAAAATTGCCGCTATAATTCATGATGGGAGGACTGTCTGGTTGGGCGCTATAAAGTTTATGCTGGTATGTAAGGTGGGCTGCGGAAGATGACGCTTGTGCGTACGTTTTAGTTCATTATACTATTGAAATAACACCACTGCCAAAAGTTGGAATGGACGTAAAACAGTGGGAAATTTAATGAATAAGGAGGTTATACCTTCCGAGATTTCTTGGGCTAGTTTAAAATGTTAAAAAATATTATTTCTAAAAACACCCTAAACTGTTGCAAATACATTCTATACCAAGAGCACCTGAGTAGTTTTAAACATTTCTACAACTGCGGCTTCAAAGCACCATCGTCAAGGAACTGCAGACCTAATCGTTTTAATGATTAGTGCTGCAATTTCATCAGCAATTCAACATCGGCGAAGAGTTTATTAAAAATGTGAATGGCGTCTTCGATTCTAAAAGTGCAAATAGTGCTTATAAAACATTCCTTTTTCACTCTTTTTGAGCACTTGGCTTACAAGAACCTTAAAGCAATCACTCATCCGGTGCTTTAAATATATGCAGAGGTTCCCTAAGCACTTCTCGGAAGAAGTGAAAGCCATTAACAACCCAACAACGTTGAGAACAACAGAGGCGGCGTCATAACTAGTCTAGACAGGCCCTTTGTCTCGAGTAGGCGTTGCGGGAGGCATACTCCTTTGTTCCCCACTTTTTAGAGGAACCCATTAAAACGTCGATCGAAGGCAACGGAAAGTGACCTAGCGTGCTGTTAAGAAAAGCACCTTCACTCGAAGTTAGGCCCATATGCTTCATAATGGGCTGCACTGGGAGTTGATGGGTGCCCAATTTTTCTCCTGGCTCATTACACTGATCAACTATACTACTCTCTCTGCAAGCAATGATTGAGACAAACTGTATTAGATCATTATGAGCAGAACGCACGTCTCTGCACATGCTTTTTCTCGTCGTAATTCCATGCTATCAATGCTGTAAAGGAAGGTTAATCGCTATAACATAGTTTTACGGCTGGAGTTGACGAGGTCAACAGAGTGCGAGGAAGGAACAATATTGAACATAAAGTGGCAACTTCAGAAAGTGCGTTCGTACATAGCCTAACGAGTTCGTATTAGGTGAAGGAGTTCTATCCCATTCCCACGAAGCTGCGAAAAACAAGATTTATAGTGAACAAACCTCACGGGTTTTCATTCGACTTTTTTGTGTTTTTGTTTGTGTTCCAAGCGTAGGCGGCGCCAACAGACCCCGGCCGCGGAAGAACCTGTGCTGTGCGCGAGCTTTTGCATGGCATGCCTTTAAGGAGAAGGAATTGCTGGGCCAGTTAGTTCATGTCTACTGGAACACCTTGCAACTCCTGTGTCCTGCGTGTTTTTGCGCTAGTTTTTTGTTGCGAAAGCAACCCTATGACAGCCAAAGTGAGACATCGGGTGGCCGCAGCTGCGTTGTGAAGAGGCGTAGCTCCAAGGAGAAGAAGAAGAAGAAGAGACGACAAAGAAGATGACGAAGAGCAAAAAGCATGCTAAGTCACCCACAGCCATTTTTTAAGAGGCCGACAGCAACAACAACCCGCAGCTAATGATTTCTCTCTACATTCGGTTCAGCAGCGTTGAACATTTCTCATTTTATTTCAAGGAGGCACGCGCGACTTTTCGAGACCGATGATTCTTGACGTTTGAGTCTGCTCATTTAAAAGCAGACTGCAAGAATAATGATTCTTTATTCTGATATTTTTGAATTGTCAAGGCAAATTACTACAAACTCACACTAAGCTCTAATGTGAGGGACTAATAGAGGCTGGGCGCTTCAAGCACTTAGCATACCTGTAGCGGCACGGATACCGGACTGTCCGGAGCCCGCTTGAAATAACCGAGCATGCCTAGATTTCCTCGAGGCATATATATATAGGCTACACCTCGTTTTTCCTCTTTGCTTTTTTTCCTTTCTACACGTGCCAGCTCATTATCTCTTCCTGACCAGTTCATTTCCCGAGTGGCCAGATCTCGCCGGCTTGCTCGTTTCAACACTGAAGCCAACCAAGAAGACCAAATGTGCGGCTATGTTGCGGCCCACCGCCAAGTTTTGTTCCGTCCCGGCGACAAAGTGCTACTTTGGATACCGTTACGCACTAATGGCCTTTGTGACAAGTTCCAGCGCTGTTACATGGACGTGTACTCAGTTCAAAGATAAACAACTCCGGTCAACTATTGCGTCTCCCCTATTTATCATCCTCCAGACAGTCGTTAGCGCGAAACTGAAGTTGTCCATGTTTCTCGCATGAAGTCTTATTAGGCGCAATGCTGCGGACTAATTGCGGTCAGGCTCGCCGCTTCACGTGCCACCGGGGAAATAGTGTGACAACTGTATAGCGCTTAATCTTTCACTCGGGTGAATGTGCTGCTCCATCTTCATCCTGCTCTCATGTAGATACCCATCGTCATCACTGAGTGTGGTTCGGTACGGTGTGCGACCAGGGCTTCATGTTTCCAATAAACCTGATTCGCTGAGCCCGGACTTAAAATATATTCAATTGAGGAAGATTGTAACGTATCGTTACACAGAAGGCACTCTGGCACCGAGACACCGACAACCAGTCAGGTCAGCACGAGACGGAGAAGTCTCACTTCGTCGTCGTTCCCCAATCGCCCGTTCAATTCTCCGTCGGTTTCTAAGAAGGGCATATTTCATTGCAGCACTTCTTGGCAGCATTGCCTCTATGCTGCAAATGCGCTGCTGATTGATGCGATGAGCTGACAGATAGTGTGCTAGGTTGATATGCTAAGACCACAACACAAAACTGGGCACCATCAGTCTCAAGATTAGTCAGCGGGGCAGTCATGGTAGGATTTCAACCGGACGACATGTACAACGTCACTGAACTTGCGTCGTCTGCGACTTGAGAGGTCTTGGGTCGCGGATTCGACTTCGTAAGTAACGTCACTGATGCGGCGGAGGACACGATATGGGCCGAAGTACCGGTGCAAAAATGTTTCGGACAATCCGCGATGACGAACGGGCGTCCAAATCCTGACATAGTCTCGTAGTTCGTACGCAGCGAAGCGCCATCCCTGGTTATAGCGAACAGCGTCTAGTTGCTATTGTAGGTATATAAATCTTGCATTCAATAAACTATTTGTCGATGTTGACCCAAAACGTTTGTCTAAAAGGAAACACCGAAATGTATGCTAAATGTTTAGACCATAAAACCTGAATTAGACAACCCGAACATGCAAACAATTAACTCGGACCGCCAAAAGGTGCTTTTTATTAAAATCATTTCAAAATTTAGGCAAGATTCGTCATTTACCGTCATGAAGATAGCGGGAAAGTTGCAATGAAAAAAAAAAGCATCACACTTATGTTATAGTTGTTTAGCCTCATGCTAATGAGACTATCAAACCAGTGGAAGGCTCGTCACTCTTCTCTTTGTGTATCTTCGCCTTTGTATATTTTATCCTCACAAAGTGTAAGCTATGCCTTTTGGAAGCGAGCCGTATGTAGGAACAATGCAAAAGCCTATAATGATTATCATTCTTTAGAGAAGACATTCACTGCACCGAACTTACACCTACATGTAATATTGTCCACCTAACTCATAACAATAAAGCGTGAAAATAAAGAGACCATCATGTAAAACGAATTAATTATACACAGTTAATCCCTTCATTCGCTCTCGACAGGAATATGTGCCTAAGAGCTAATATCGCTCGCATCAGTGACATGAGATCATTACTGCGGTAATTAGTCGCGTTAATGACTTCTTTTATTAGTTTCGCCCGTCCGTTTTTATCTTTGCAGTCAGGAGTATAAAGTATTCACACGAACAAAAACTGTCACATCTCTTCTTACAGCCGTTTGACATATGGCTTATGCACTGTAATGCGAGAGTCAACAAGCTTTAGCTGATCCTACGCCTTAACTGCTGATAAGACAGCCCCGTCTGTTGTCTGCAGCAGGAAAATCAGGCGAAGAGGCGATCGTATTGTTTATCTACATTTGGGCTTATTTCAAAGCGAATGACCAACGTTAAGCTCCTATGTACTGATTATGCATGTAACAACATGAAAGAAATGTTCTTTTTGAGGACTATTAGCGCAAAGATTCGAGCCGTGCTCAACGCCAGAAATGCACTGCTTCTGTATGATTGGATTTGATAGTAAGATTAAAAAAATACTTCACCGATGAAGCTAGAAAAAACATTGCACGGTAAAAGCTGCAAAAAATTTTAAAATATCTAGCAAAAAAAAAATATTGCATACTAGCGGGTTAAATTTAAGCGCATGGCTCGTTAGACACGAATCAACAGTTTCTTTCCCCATATTAATAGAAATGTGCTATACTTTTCTGATCAGTATGCTTTTTATGAATTTCTTAGATGCGGCTGTCTATATACGAAGACAAACGCATCAAGTTATCGATTTGAACAACATCCCTGGTAATATGTCCTATGGGTATCACTTCTGAACCGGTCGTTCAAATTCCCCCCATCCGGGTTGGCAATATGTCTTATTTCTTTCTTTTACTTTCTACAATGACACTCTACCGAGTCCAGTTTTTCTGAAATGAAGATCCGCGAAGCAATTATTGGGGTACGCGACACATAAGGCCACAGACACAAAACAAAAGCTCTGTCCTGGCCAGACACAGTTTTGCAGGATTAAAAGCACGAGGCGACTTTATTTCGTGAAAGCGAAAGAAACACGAAAAGAATGAGAAAATAGTGAGCTCCCGGGAGAGATAGAGCGTCTAAGGCGTTTGTTGATTCCGGCATTGGCAAAACTCGAGCTCTGGCTGCACTGCTGGACGGGACTGCAATGCAAAGCACTCGGGTGTCCGACGAGCGAGCGGCGTGGTGTTGGGAGGATTCCAATATCTTCTAGCGGTAGTCATACTGGAGCCCACGCGTAGCACCTTCATATGTCCTATGCAAGCCGTAGCCGGCTGGCTTACCAAGTGAGCACTTTTTTTTGGCTACTTTAGCCTTCTTTTATATCCAATTCCATGAACTGCTCCCCTTCCCCCCTACGCGGTCTCAAAGGGGTTCTCACGAGTTTCAGTGGTCCACAAGAACTCCCCAACACATAATCGTTGAAACAGTTGACTGGCGGTGTACATTCCTGAGTAAAAACAGCAACGACATCATATCACTGTACAAATAAAGTACTGGGTTTTCAATAGCTACCGAGTGGCTTTTTTTTCCTTCGTCTGTTAAACTTCGCGTTGTACTAGCCTTTCGGCCCCACGTTACTGTTGAAGACTGGAATACCTTAGCACCGCTGAGCGTTACCTCTCATTTAGCGACTGATACAGCTAGAATATTTGTAATGTTGTCTCTGCACCCGTTTTCGTGTGCGGCGTGTTTTCCTAAAGTGTACAAGTGGGAGCGCCATTGTGTCACCAGCAGCAAATGACCCTCGATACAGAATGAGTATATACCAAAGAAACACTACTGTATTAAGAGGATTGAGGCACGAAATAGCTAGACACGAAATAACTCAGCGCAGCTTCACAAGTGCGCGGTGTTGGCCATTTATTAACAGGTAAAGAGTTATCTGCTGCACAATTATGCAGAGTCTTTGTAAGGCTTTAGCGTATTTCCCCTTTTATGGTTGGGTTAATGAAGCAGGCGAGCAGGTGTTTCTTGCAATGTTTCTCATGCACTTTTTATACGGTACTTTTTACGACTAAACGAAGTACGTGTGAAACAAAAATGAAGCCACTTTACCGTGGCCTTGCGCTGCTCACTGCAGATCTCGCGGTCATGCTCTTTTAGTGTAGGAAGTGTGCGACCAAAAGTACAAAACAGTGAAGCGACTAGTTATTCGGCGGCACTCTGTTGTACATGTTTGAGAATTAAAGCTGCAGCTAATGATATACGTGGCAGAAACATCTATCAAGAGTCGTGAAAAGATTTTAACATATCAGCTCCGTTGCTCTAAATTATACGTATATGAAAATCAGCTTTTGCTGTTGATAAAGAGTTATAAAAGAAAACAACACCTAACTGCAGTAGGCACATGAAGCCAACTTTGTACTCTTTTCAAGAGCGGATACGACATGCCTTCTTACAAGTTGTATAAAGAATGCTATAGCAGCTTCCCAGCCAGAAGCCGGACACATTCGTCTAAAAAGGCTCGATCGAACATTGAAAGTTTATGTTCCCCGTGATATTCCGCGTCATCAGGCATGCCTGCTACATAGACTTCGTTTAAACGTGGCTTTCACGCACAAGTACTTGCATTTGATTGAAGAGGTGGACTCGCCGGAATGTTCCACTTGTGGCATCTTAAAGACTGTGGACCATATATTATTGGTGCGCCAAGTGTATGCGAAGAAGTATGCTAGCCGCTTCCTTGAAGCATTTGGACAAGAGGCCTTTGTCGGAGGAACTGCTGCTGGGCGCTTGGCAGGACAAGGGGAAGGGTGTCCAGGCAGTGCGTGCTCTTTGCCGTTGTTTGTGAGCCAGCGGGCTTGATTCGGGCTTGTGAGACAAGCTACTGTGCCTGTATACATATTTCATATGCCTTCTCCCACATCGTCATCCATCATTATCTTCTTTCTTCTCCCCTTCCCTTTCCCTAGTGCAGAGTAGCAGGCCAGATTTGAATTATTCCGGCCAACCTATCTGCTTTTCCTTTCAATAAATCCATCTATCTATCTATTTACTTACGATTGATTGCCTACTAGTGTAGGCATTAAGCCAGGGTTAGCTGGACCTGCCGTAGCCTTCTCGTGTCGTCTAATCTTTAAAGTCATGGATGGGCATGTGAACACCTCAACACCCACCAATGAACTGCTTCTCCGCAAGGCGCCCTTCAATATATATACGCATGCTAACCGCGGTTGTATGGTACTCCTCGTAGATTAGGGCCTTGTTTCAGATATCGTCGTAGAAAAGAAATATGACGCACCTTATTAAAATATATTTCCACGTCATCAGAAAGGGCTTAAAAAACTGAGTATACACTAAATTCGCTTGGGACAAGGAGCATGTACTGATTTGACGAACAGGATGATCTTTAATTTACATTTAATATTGTTGAGGTCTTTAAGACTCCTGCCAGGGAAAGCCTTTCGAAATATTAGGCACGTGCGCATATTTTGGTGCCCACAAGGCATTCAAATGGAAGGCATTGAATGCAATAGAAAAAGACAGACAGTTAAAACGTCGAACTAAGGGTGTTCTAGAGAATAAAAGAGCTGGGCTAAATTTTGCATTTCTTTATTTATGCAGACCTTCTGAAGGATTAGCGGGCACGGTATTTCTTGGTCTGGATGCATACGGCGCAACTAGGAACCACCATTTCCTTCTTCGGAAATCTGTTATGAATACGTGAAAGCAATCGAGCGTTTAACGCTGCCGGGACCATCTCACTGTTTTTAAAAGGTGCCCGAAAACATCTTCGTACTGCTTACTTCTGTGTGAAATCTGAGCGTGTAAACTATCACTTGAAATTTGTATCACATTTTTCATTCATTTCCTTCCGGTTTACTATCATATAGCGTGAAAGGGAAATACGAATTTTGTAGTTCAACAACATCCATCTCCTCAACAGGGAAGGCCCATGGCGAGGCGCACTCCCCAGGAGTGATAAGAGGTGTCAGGACCGCGATCGGAAAGAACCTTCTTGCCATTAATACAAATCTCGCTATCAAAAAGAAGATCTGTGACATCAACATGCGCTGACTTGTGTTCTAAAAGAAAGACAGAAGGGGTGGTGTCAGTGTGTAATCTACACGACCATCTGTGACTCCGATCTTGTGAGACTTATTTCAGCGACCAGCAGCATTCAAGCATTACGCGAGGACATATACGGCTCGTTCGATCGGAAAGGCGTCGCTGTAACCCATAATAAAATAAATATCAGGGTTTCAGTTAATGTTAAACTGTGTTAGGCGTGCGAAAGCATAGATTACTTCTGTTTATCGTTTGGTCAGTATTCGTTTCTTTTTTTTTTTTGTTGCTCTGTATTTCGATTTGGTTGTGTTCTAGGATATACACACGTTAGGCAACGCGTTCATGTTTACGGCGGTGTATTCTCTCCCGTTTTAGCTCAGCCGCCGGACACGGCGCGCTTCTTCAGCCGAGACAGTAGAAAGATCCAGCTTACCAGCCACCTCGACGTGTTTTGACTTGCCGTAGGAATTGCGCGGTGCGCCTATGTTGTAAACCATGGCGCGGAGCAAGATGCCAGCCGCATGCCACCGGGACTGAGTCACTATCGGTGTCACACGAGCCAGACAATCCTGCTATTCAGCTATTCTCATAATGATCCCTGTCCTGAGGCGCGACAGATGGGACTTTTGTCGCATCTGAGACATATTTGTTAAACACGCCGGGTGCGTACCTCCTTTGATCCCGCGATGCACCCCTCAGTTGACGTTTAACTACGGTTTAGTTGCTGCTGCTTAATTTGGCAAGGTCACAATCAAGGTCAATCACTTAAATCTTGCTGTTCCAGGCAAATCTCGTGAAAGAGTGCAATTGCACTTAAAATCGTGGTGGGAAAAATACGCTAGTGATTTCGCACCACCACTGTGGAGTAACACTTGTTTCTGCAGTTTTAAAGATGGTTTCATATCATTTCGCTTGTCATTTTGGATCCGTCTACTAGCAAACTTGGAGACTAATTCGCGACAGGGATTAGATTTTTGTGAAGATGGGGCACTTCGAGTACGTAGTTCTCCCAATCATCCCAAACCTACGTGAATGCCGGATGTGCATAAAAATTGGTTAAGCAAGTGGTGTTGGTAATAACACCAGAATATTCCTGCGATGTGTTGAGGCACATAGTGGCGATACTTGCCGCGCAATTTTTTTACAAGTGCGCGAAGTGAAGTGGCCCCCTCAACGCATCTAAGAAAGTCTGTCCCACCTGAAGAAGGAACAGTTGATGTTGAAGGAAATGGCACTCGGCTATTCAGCGCACAGACAGGCAGTTGCTGTGGTGCCTAGACGTAGCATGAGTCACCGGCGACCTACTGGAAAAACGGCTATCTGTGGTGGGGAAGACTCAAGCGCTCCACTCACTTTGCCTTCCCTTGATCATTAGGGAAATATTTATAGCAGATTAACCACAAGGTAGATAACTTAATCCTCACATACTATTGCACACAAAAATGTCTCGCATAAGATAAACCACACAGAGAACTTAAGTTTCTAAACTGCAGGATGGGAACTTTTATACTATGTGAAGGTATTTTTATTACAACGAACCACTAAGATAGCAATTGGCGAGACCTTCTCTTATAACCATAGCATTCCTATGAAGGGTTTTCCAGCAGGGGCCATTATGTCTGCTCTCCCCTTTAGTGTTCTTGTGTGAAATCGCTTGAAAACCAACATAAAACTGCTGTTTGGGGCCATGTTAGAGGCATAAAAATTCATCAATGGGCATTACAGCAAATAGAAATAACTGAACAGAAACAACACCTTTATACCAATCCTGTTTGATTATTGTATATTCTGCATTTGATTTGTAGTTATGTCAATATGAAGTCTGTCTGATATTATTTGGGTAACACGATCTGCTGAGCTACTTAGTTGCGATCCATTTGTATCAGCAGCGTGAACACAATCGGAAATAAATTACCACCCTCTCCTATCTTCATCTTTTTCTGATTGTGTTCGCGCTATAAATACAAATGAACTGTTATTACTGACACGCTGTTTTCTCTAGAAATACATGCATTATTTGCTCTATTAGCTAAACACATACACTTCATTTCATTCACTAAAATATTCTCATTTGATATCTCAAACAATCCATGCACGCTTCTATGAAAGCATAATTAATTTAATGTGCTAGGGCAGACACCGATAAATTAAATGTCAATGAAAATGAAAATTTCGATGTTTTTTTTTCATATAAAAGAGAATGAAGTTATAGCAAGCCCATGGTGAAGATTACTGAAAGAGGTAGACAGCAAACAGGAAGTGGCAATATATGACATATACCACTTTCCCTTTCCGGTACAGGCATACACTTGCGAAGGAGCGAAGGCAAGCACGCACAATCGAAGGCATCGTTGAAACATGCTGAAACTGTTTCCGACATATGCGAAACGCAAGAAAAAAGGAATCAATAGTCGTCTTCGCTGCAACTTCACCACGCCGGACCTACTTAGGTAAAATGAAAGGCGCCTGTCCCCGGCACTTGTCTTGGAGGGCGTGGCGGCACTACATCAACTAGCACCTACGCGTCCGTGCCACGCGCGCATCGACACACACGCACACACATGCACGCACGCACGGACGCGCACACACACACGCCATGCCGGCGCCTTGTCTCTAGATAACGGACGACTTGTTCCGAGCCTCCTCAACACGCTCCAAAGATCGTACGTCAGTGTAGGGCCAAGAAGACCTAAGTAAAAAAGGAAACAAAGGGTGGAATTACTTGGATACCCCAAAACACGCAACAGCGGAGAACGTCCTACATATATCGAAAGTACTGATCAAATCTGCTGTACCAGCTGAGGTATGAAAGATGGGAGCCACTTAGACAGCAGCCACTGAAGGGCCGACGTTCCCGAGACAACATTGACCTTCAAGTACCAGGATGAGATGAAATAAATGGCCGAATAAATCCAAACTCACTTCCTCCTCTTTTGCTGGCTATTGTAAGAAATTTTTTTTTCTTTTCTTGTCCGCTACTATCTTTTGCAGAAGAGGATTAGCATGTGCAAGAGTACGCACTTTTTCATGAACCGCATGCGCCGGCACTTGTGCGCTTCGCTTCGTCGTTATAAGACTTCCTAGTGACAACAAAACATGCGCAGTCATTATTCGAGTGGGGAATACTTTCTTTATTTGGTTTCCTTCATTTTAACTGTAGCTTGTCTGGAGTGCTGAATTTTTACAAGTAGATGTTATTTTCAACTTCCTCTTTATTGATTTTTATTAGCAAAACGCGTTATTGTATACTTCTTGAACGTAAAGTAGCAAAAATTTTTGAAATCACAAATTGCTCAAGAATTTGATGCCTGCTCTCATCAAATAAATAAGGGTTTAAAATGTAGTTAGCCACATGGAAAGTGCAAGGTATGTATGGTGCCTGTTTGATTAGTCGTTCTATACAGGTTTTAAGCCTCTTCTTTTATCTGTATCTCTTGATATGTATGTATAAATTTTGCGGGTTCTAAAGCAGAAACTAAAATATTTAAATTTTATTATAATCTACATCGCAATGTTTAAACTTTGGCTATACTTTTGGTTTGTAATGGGCACCACCAAAGAAAACCAAAGCACCTCATCCTTTACTTCGATTTGGAGATGGAGGGTTCATTTTTTAAAGTCTTTCTTGGCGAACACTTAGGCAGAAAGTGGTATTTAAAGACAAAAAAAAAAAAACAGATCACCAGTACTAATAAAAAATCCGAAAGCCATTATATTCGTATGGTATTTGCACAACTTTACCCCTGAGTTGTGACATTGCCTACCAATCGTTTCTATTTAGGGATTGTTCCACGCAGGTTAATCATCAATTTTTTTGTGATTGTTCCACGCATGTTATTCATAAAAGTTCAACATCCATAAGGTCTTCACCGGAGACCATAATGACTGTGAACTGCATTCTGCATTTTACAAACGCGTATTTGCTCTGAAATATTTATGCATATACATCTCTCTATAGCTTATAGATATCTTCGTTAGAGATGTTTTTGTTGGAGAGCGAGTATTTATGATTTGTGCTGGCTAATAATGCAAAGGATATCCTTGGAATTAAGCCGCATCTAAAAAGTGTAATAATTTCGTATTTTCATCCACAGCTCACAGAAACGTGAGGAAGAAGAACTGAAAAACATTTTTATTCTTTCTTTAGAGAACGGACACTTGGCTTCACTAGTAGGTGTCACTATTTACGTAATTTGACGAGCAGCTCTAGATAGGTTATGGTTCCTTTGACTGACAAATTTTACTGTACTAGCTACAAACAGGCTAGTGATTTCATCCAGAAACATTTTTGGTGGCGTAAAAAATTTAAGATGCTGAAGGCATTAGCAACCATCCTGCTTTTCGAAATGGCAGAGAACTAGCCGAAGAGATAAAGCCGAGCAAGCCTTGATGCCGAGGGGTTTGAATTTTTCCTTTCAACACGACCATCGTAGATGAGGACAACAGCGCTAAAAAACACACGGACAATAGAAAACGACAGAAAGAACGAATGTTTTGTTGTCCATGTGTTGTTCTTTAGAGCAAGTTGTCCTCTTCGTACGATAAACATCATGCAACTAGCGCTAGTTCTCCGCTCATTTCCAGCACGAACACGGTCATGCTCCGGTTTCTGCTTTGAAATGGCAA
>JAJIZL010091975.1:0-25301 GCA_023969395.1 Amblyomma maculatum
TCATTTGTATTTGAGAGTTTTGGTCGGCCTCAGTCACTTCTTCCAGCGTATTGTGCACCCCTAGCTTCATTAGCTGGTGCGTAGACGTACCGTTGGGAGACCAAGGGCTCTTTTTATACTGTTCCCGATTATTTATATTGTATTTGCCTTCACGCAGTTGGCCAGCCGTAAGTACGGGACAGCGTTGGAGATCCTGCTGATGAAAAAAGCCTGTACGAGTCTTAGGAGGCTGCCTTCTCTCATGCCAGACTTGCGATTAGCGATGCGCCTAATTAGACTTATTATTTGTTGAGTGCAGCTTACAAGCTTCCTTTTATCTTCTGCGTGATGACCATTGTCTTGTAGCCACATACCTGGGATCATAATCTTATCCACGCTCAGGGGATGGGTACAACGTCTGCCTTTAGTTCCATTCTCCGTTGTTCTTTGGCCATTATGCTTCGTGGTGGCTGGCACTCTAGCATCTCAGACTTTTCGGAATAGCACCTAAGGCATCTAGGAATTACGTATTCTTAAACCGTTTCCCCAGCTGCCTGAAGGTTGCCTTTAACTTGTCCGTCATTGCATCCCGTAGTCCAGAATGTCATGTCATCGTCACGTACAAGCTCGACTTTACGCCCTCAATTTCTTCGTTTCATGGAAGCTCCATCAGTGCAATTTTGAAGAGCAGGGGTGAAAGGATTGAGCCCATGGTGTTCCTCAGCGGCCCAGCTTAAATGTGTCGGACTTGCCTTTCCAATTTCGATGTTTGCTTCTCATTTTGAGAGAAAGTCTGTTACGTAGCTGCAAACTTTTTCACCTTTGTCGACATCTTGTAGGTTTTCTAGTATTGCTCTGTGTTTAACTTTATCGAAGGACTGCTAATTCTAGGCTTAGGGTAACTCGCGCGTTTCAGCAAGTCGCTACGATGGCCTGGTGTTGGATTTGCAGCCCAATATCCTGGATCGACATACGAGGTCTGAAACCAATCATACATGTTGGAGTAGAGTCCGTTGTCTTCCTTGTATCTGTTTAGTCTTGTCTGGATCGCGTGTTGCACGAGTTTACCCACGCATGATGACAAAGAAATTTGGTCTTAAATTTTCAGTCTGTAGCGTTGTTTTAGGTTTGCAAATCATGACGATCTGCGCTGTCCTCCAGATGAGCGGAAGTCGTCCTCGTTTTAAGCTATCGTGCACGTATCTTTCTAGGGCAGGGACTTAGGTGTCGTTCGAATTTCGTAGCGCCTTCTTCCTCATTCCATCTGGCCCAGCTGGAATTGTTGTGGCGCGGGGAATATTAGCCCTGAATTCTGTTTCTTCTGTGAGTCTATCCAGGTCCTGGTGGAACAGTCTGTGATAGTGAGGGAGTAGTTCTGGGGAACGTGTTACCACAGAGCATATATGCATTTCTGCAAGGAGTTCCTTTTCCGTCGAATTGTAGGATTCAGCAATCTTTTAAAGGTTTGCTTCCGCACTGACTTGCAACATTTCAGCTCCAACAGGTAGCGTAATATCTGCCAGCTTTTTGCTAGTCATACGGACCTTTCCATGCTATGCATGTAGACTTCAATTTTGTCTACCTAGCTGAAGTGCATTCTTCTATGTCTTTGTTGAGTAATCCACTTTTCGCCTGCCATAAGGGCAAATGACGACTGTCTACCTCCACCAGACCTGCTTCTTTGGGTGCCTCTGTGGTTGCTTCTTTACATTTGCACGAAGCGTGGCTGTCCACCATTTTATATATGTGATTGCCGCACTTTCTGTTTGGCTTTTGATTTCCCTGCAGGTTTTCCGCTCTCCGAGTGGAGCCTTCTTGCACTTGATTCTTCGCGGTTCTCCTTCACCAGCGTTTCGATGATGTAGTAGTCACTGTCTAGCTTTTCATGAGTTACTCCATTTAGCGTCTTTTACACGACTGAAAAAAGGTCAAATCTTGAAAAGTGTCTTCTGTCCCGCAGTTTCCGCTTAGATTTGGATGCAGTGGATCCTTCAGCAGCATTATACCTGCGTGTAGCGTGCCTTGCCAGAGGACCCAGCCCATTATATCTCCTCACCTAAGGCTCCACGCTGGGTGTGGAGAAATTAAAGTCACCTTGTATAATCAGTGCTTGTGGCTAGCCATTTTTTGTCGTTTGGAAGTGAGCCGAATTTGGCCTTTCTCTGCTGCGGAGTGCTGTATACATTCAGGATAAAAAGACTTCCTTATACTTTCTTGTTCGGTATGATTTCTACCAGGACCTGGTCAACGTTTTTAACTTCTGTGGCACGCGTGACGGATGTGATGTTTCATTTAATTAGTATAGGCACCCATGGTTTCTATTTTAACAGTAAAATTCGCAACGCATACCAATGCCCCCGCATTTACCAGGATGGTACTCACCCTAAACCTGAAAGGGACTTTCGATAACGTCACACGCGAAGTCATACTCACCCACTTAAGTAAAACACACTGTGGCAGCAGTACTTTTAATTATATGCGTTTGTGCACGTCCTACCTTTCCTTCGTCCGTGTCTTATTAGCGCAGCTTTTTATTGCATTGGACGAAGAAAGGCAACAAATCAATAATGGCAGCCAGTCCGGTTGATAGTCACTATCTTCGTGTCTCTCAGCTGGTGCGCCATCTGGCAGAAATGTGCACTGAAGAAAATGACCGGCTCAGCATTCCTATTCAACATACGCGTTTTCCACAGGCTATGCCAACCAAGGAGGACACCACATCAAAGGGTTCAAGGTCATGTTGGGGGGTCATTAGGCAACGTACACTGTGGCAATTGAAAACAGTCTTTCTTGAGTGTTCTGCGTAGAACGTCCCAAAATATTATCGCATCTTCGCAGGTAATCAAACAGCGTTTGATTGTTTCAGGTGTATGAAGGTGTCGGTTTCACATGGCCGACAATTTACAGAAGAAACAAAAATATTGTTATAAAACGACGCTTTGGTAGCCCTTTAGCATGAAGTTTAACGACAAACGTTTTATTAGAACGCGAGATCGCATTTGGCGCACTCGTTTCAACACATTGTGGGCCAAATATTCAGAATGTAGAGAACGATATAATGGAGGCGTTACCATATATAAATGGAGGCGGTACCACATAGGTATTAATTCTTGTATAAATGTTTCCGTGAAATAGAAAATACGTTCTCATAAGAAAAGCGAACTGCCAGAAAACGCACTGAATCGTAAACTTCCTTGATAAAAGCAATTATTTATTGCCGATTGGTAAAATTGGCCAAGACCGCTAAGTCAGGCAGAAGGTTCACAAAGTTAGTTTGCAGGGATTCTCTGATTATGGGATGGGAGCTATTACGGAAAAAGAAGAAACAAGCAACTTACTGTCTGAGGAAAGGTGAGTCAAACCTAGTCCGCCAGCAGAAGCAGGCCTGCATAGGCTATCACGCCGCATTGGCTGAAATCTGGAGACTGATATAAACGTCCCAAACGTTAGGTGAAATCTTTGAAAGTAATGCCTCGCACAATACAATACCTGCAAAACAGAATAAATGTTTGTTGCCAAGAACGTGTTAAAGGCCTATGCTCAACCAAAAAATGATATGCGGTGCGGAAGAAAAGTCTGAGCATAGCTTTGGAGTGCCGGGACCCGCTCTCTCCAGCAGCGCTCACTAGACTTGAATGCATGAAAAGAAACTCCAAGGTATTTGGTGGGGACACGAGACCATTCAATTCCAACATAATGAGTCGGCATTGTTCCAAACGAACGTACCACGGACCCGAATTTGTACACCTGTTTGAGCGCCAGAGACAATGCTAAACTGCTCAATAGTGGTTATAATTTTGCCAGTGCTGAGTTTGTCAACGCAGAAAAAGGCCAAATCATTGGCGTAGGCAAGCCCTATGACGTCCTTACTAAAGTAAGCATAACCACGGATATAGCTGTTTCGAAGTACACTCAAAGTGGCTCTAGGTAGATGGTAAAGAGTAGCGCTGACATAGGACAGCCTCGCTTCACGGATGATCGAATTGGCACAGGCTCTGAGAGGTGGCCATTAACAATCAAGCAAGTGGAGCAGTTGTAACAAAGCTGAACCCCCTTTAAGTACAGATGATCCAACATTGGCACGGTCGAGGAGAGAAACTAGGAACGAATGCCGGGCACGATCAAATTCCTTTGGAAGATCAGTCTGGAGTAGAGCAAGCTGCTCATAAGAGCCAGAGCAAGATTCGAGAATTGTACGTTGCATGCGTGTGTTATTTTGTGTGGAGCGGCCCTCAAACCATACGCTTAATGAGGGCCGATGAGAACCCTCATCATATGTGGTAAACAGTTTAGTAGAACTTTCGCAAGGATTTTGTAGTCCACATTTGCCAACATGATTAGTATATTGTCAAGCACTAAGTGCAGTTTTTATTTATAACCCCTACATCTAAACCTAAAGCGAGAGACTGCAGCAGGTCACAGCTCAGCAGAATTAAAAGCTTTGTAAAATTCGCAGGAGATTGCATAAGGCCCAGGTGTTCCGGGGAGAGGTAACTGGTCAATCGCCTGTTCTATTTCTTCCAACGTGACAGGACTATTGATAATAGCACAGTAATCATCTGATAAAGGCGTTATATGAGCTGTAATCTCAGCTGGTAGGTTTGAATTAGAGCAGCAGAAGCGTTACTGAACACTGCCGTGTAATAATGCACAAACACAGAGATGATATCACACATTTTGGTTACAAGGGTGCCATTGGACATCATTTCCGGTATCATCTTGGCAGTAGCAGTACGGTGCCCGTCAAGTAGAGCTTGTCGCGTAGTGTTGTAACACTGCAAAACACAATTTGTACGAGATCGAACTCAGATACACCTGTGTCTTTCAGTGTCCTGTTCTTGTAGGTCACACTTTTTACTAGCAATTTTGTCTACAAATCCAGGCGCCTCACATTCCAATTCATAGAGGTTATGCAAACCATTATGCAGTGTCCTCTCTAGAAACTTCCTGTAAAATTTCAATAGCTAGTTTCCTAATTTCCAGACCCAATTTATATAGTTATCACTCGCATCTTCTGTCTAAGCAGCTCCCAAGCAGGAAAGATTAGTATGACAGCTGTCAAACAGACAAGCAATTGTGAACGTATTCTAAAGGCGAACTCCGCGTTATTTACAAGCAAAGACTTTAGCTTCCAAAGCTCCCACTACGGCCTAAAATTTGAACAGTAAGTTCTCCCGAGTCGAGCAACCACCATCCAATAACTGAAAAAGAAACCGGTATAGCTTCACAAAACAGATCACGGGAAAGCAGCGAGGAAAAAACATAAATCACGCCCAGGCGCGCGTGCGATCTACCCTGGATATGCGTGAATAGTGTTGTTGCATAATATGGGACCACTGATCAATGAGTTCTGCGTCATATATAACTTATGACATTTCACCACTTCTGTCTCTATGTACACTAATAGGCGTGGTCATTCAGGTGACAGACAGAATTAAAGGCTCAAATCAGCACATGTTTATCACAATCTCCTATAGAAGGGGAGCCATGCCTTCAAACATATCGACACTCTCAGCCGCACTATTAGATGAATATATATTGATAAGACTCTATGGCTTCCTGTGGAGCAAAGATCACCACGAATTAGCCGGCTTTTAGAGTCGGTGTAGTAGGATAACGCAGAATAGCAGTATTAGTGAGAGCCTTTCGCAAAAACAAGAAGCAACCCGCCAACAAAGCAACAGCACGCGTCAAAATTATACTGTAGTTACACAAAAAGGGCCCTAGTGTCCTCTCTGTCTCCTAGCTCACTCTCAATCTTCGTTTCCTGGACGGCGACAAAATCAAGCCGCATGCTGCTCAAAAGTCGACGAAGCTGCACCTGCTTCTGATGAGACATAAGGCCTCGCATATTCAGCGTTGCAAACACCAGCTCCTGAGTAGTCGCCATGGCGACCGCACAAGTGGAAACTAGACTTCCATTTGTTTCTCTCGAGACGGCAATGTTGCTGCCAGGCCTCCGCCAAGACTTCTGGAAAGCGAAAACAGCACTTCCCTTTGTGTTTCGACATTTACCGGCGACTCCGATGCTTCACGCTTACCGGATCACCATCGTCACTTGATTCTGATGTGCAATGTGGCCGCCGCTTCAACAGGAGGGACGGCCTTGGAAGTAGAGGGCCCTGACCTGCAATCAGTTCCTCAGCATTGACTTCAGGGGCTGGAAGTAACCAGGTTGGAATCTTTGGTAAGATTAGGGCAAGTGGCTGTCCGTCCACACCGTGCACTGGATTTGGTGTCTCACAAGGCGGCAGCGCCTCAAGTTCTACTTTCCGCTCACTCTCCTCGAAACCACCCTGGGGAACAAACATTGTGCTAGCTGTAGAAGACGTGTCCACGATAGCTACTGAAGGGACACCATCCGCGTCAAGCAATTTCGTGGCGTCCATCATATGCTCTTGTAAATCTCCGGCAGGGGGCCGCACACGATGCCGCAGCTTATCCGCATAAGTAACGACGCACTCTTATGCGGTGTGACCGAATCGTCAGGAGTCCTCAAAGCACGGCGTAAGACAGTGCCTACGAATTCGCATTAAAAGCATAGCGGTGGTCTGCTCGGTATTAAAACAAGGCTCTGTATTCCACAAGTAGACAGTAGATGTAGGAGGTCTCCAACACGAATTCCAACAAGAGACACGTTGTTGTTGTTGTAGTGGTTATTTATTGCATGTACAAAAGGAAAGAAAAGGTGTTTGCCAGCCCCGGTATCTGCTATCTCATATCTGAAGCACCTGAACTGAGGCGGCGGAAATAAAGGGGTAGCGAGGAGAAGGTAGAAGAAATCAAAGAGGTGAGTGATAGGGAGAAAGGAAAGAGTAGGTAAAAATAAAAGAAATATATACACTATGGTACAGTATACAGTAGTTTGCTTGAGGCCCACCCGCAAATGTCTCAGGTCCCCGAGCACTCGGCAATTCGGACGGGCCTCCGCAATAGCTCCACGTCCAGGCAACTGTTCACTACGCACGCACTTGCACACTGTACCAAACACTGACGGCTGTCGTGGGCGATCAGCCGTTATTATGGGAAATAGCACACGTGGAGCGTTCAGCCCCAGCGCGCACTACCTGGCGAGGTGAAATAGGCGGGTCATCAAGCCCGCCTGTTCGATGTACTCACACAAGCTCACGTGCGCTCGCTCGCGGGCGCGCGCACAGCCCGGTGGCCACAGGAGCACAGCTACGCTGTCCGGGATTGCCCCCTGCGCTCTGTAAGCCGCCAGCAACTCACGTCGTGGTTCGGCTAGCGCGATGCAGCGCAGTAGAAGACGTTCGAGAGTTTCTACCTCACTACAGCCGTCACACACGTCACTATTGGCAAGTCCGTGGCGCATCCGTCGTTCCCCAGGCCACACACATCCAATGCGTGCACGGAGGATCATTGCGCGTTTCAGCCGAGTCAGCGAGCGGCCGCTGACACTGTGAATGCGCTCACCTCTTGCGATGCGTGGGTCGGGGTGCTGCGTCCGGAAGTGATCGGCGATTACCGCACGCACATCCTCCAAAGCGAGTTGCTCGTCGCTAGGAGGAAGTTCATGTGCTGCGGTCGCGAGCTCGTCGGCACGTTCGTTGCCCTCTATGCCACAGTGCCCGGGGATCCACTGTGCCCGTATAGCGCAGCCACGCTCCGCCAAGTGCTTGAGACGTGCGCGAATCTGGCACAGCAGCGGAGTTCCCCGGCCGGTGGTTCGAAGGCGGCTGAGGGCAGCGCGGGAGTCACATAGCACGGCACACCTGGGTGGCGGCGGAGTCAGTTCAAGCAGTAGATCCAGGCCTAGACGTAGGCCCAGCAGCTCCGCCGTGGTGGAAGAACCCAGGTATGACAGGTGCAGCTGTCTGTGCATATGCAGGGCGGGGATGGTAGCCGCCGCTGCTAGCGAGCAACTGTATCTGGCCACGGAACCGTCGGTGTAAACGAGGAGGTGGTGTTGGAGTTCCTCGTAGATGACGGCTCTGGTGAGCTGCTGCACTGCACAGGGCGGTGTGGTGCGTTTCCCCGCGATTCCGACAATCTCTCGCTGAACCTCCATAGCAGCGGGCCAGGGCGAGAAGAGGTCGTAGGGGGGCGTTGCATTGGTGAGCTGCTCGTACTCGAGCAGCGCCGCTCCCATGCGCGAGTGGCGATGATGCCGCAACCGATGTAATAGCGGGCCGCCGTCCTTTGCGCGCTGTAGGCGATCGATGTGTCGGAGCGCCCGCTGCGTGGCCTGAAGTTGTAAAGGCCACGCACCTGCCTCGGCCAAAGTAGCTGCGCATTCAGAGTTTTGAGGAAGGCCGAGGCAAATGCGGAGCGCCTTGCTATGCTCGACCTCTAGCTTCTTCCAGCATGGTTTACGCAGTGTGACGAGCGGTAGCGCGTAGAGTATTGCCCCCAGAGCCGCGGAGTTGTACAGCCGTAACGCTGCTTGCTGGGAGATGCCCTGGCCTCGATCAGTGAGCCTGTGTACGGCGGCGGTGGTTCTCTTCATCTGCAGGCAGGCCTTGATCGCCGCGGATAGGAAGGAAAGGCGCTGGTCTATGTCCAACCCCAGGTACCGCACCGAACGTCGCCACGGCAAGAGGCTCCCGTCCAGTGTGAGCGGCGGTGGTCGTTTGCGCGAGCTCGGAACACAGGCCATTGCGACGGATTTGTCCGCGCTGAGCGAGAGACCTAGGCCGCGCAAGCAGTCGCTCACCGCCGTCAAAGCTGCCTGCAGGCACGCGCGCACCCGTGCTGTCTCGCCCGGCGGTCCCAGGCACCACAGAGCAATGTAATCTGCGTATATGGAGATGTACACATGATGCCGGCTGCCTGCAGGCAGGCAGCCCGGCACCACCGACATCGCCACATTGAACAGAAAAGGTGACAGGACAGAGCCCTGCGGCACGCCTAGCCCGACCGGGCGAGGCGCCGAGGCGCCCCCCACGCGAACGCGCATGGAGCGCGCCTGGAAAAAGCTCCGAACGTATTGTAGCAAGCGTCCGCCCACGCCAGCCCTCTCAAGCGTCGCGAGAATGGGAGCGCGGGAGACGTTATCAAACGCGCCCGACACGTCCAGCAGTAGAAGCAACGCAACCTGCCTCACTGCCTTCGCGTGCTCGAGCGCGCTGACAACATCGGCGATGGAATCCGCAGTGCACCGCATTCCGCGAAAGCCCGTCTGCCGCTCATCAAACAAATCTGCCGCCGCAGCCTGCTCGTTAGGGCGATGTAAAGCCATGTGTTCCATGAGCTTACCAGCCGCAGATGTTAGCGCCACTGGACGGTATCCTGCGAGCTGGGTTGGTGGGCGTCCTGGCTTGAGGATGGGGCAGACGACTGCTGTGCGCCAGTCCTCCGGGAGGGTCCCGCGTTCCCACACTAGGTTGATCTGCTGCAGGAGAACCAGCCCTTGAACTGCGTCCAGGTTGCGCAGCATCTGGTAGGTCACCCCATCCGGCCCTGGCGCCGAGCGACGGTGGCAGCGCTGTAGCGCATTGTTGAGCTCTGTCACTGTGAAGAGGGCATCACAAGGGTCACCAGGGGTAGGAGCGCTGGCTCTGTCTCCGGGACTCACACGTGAAGTTTGGCTGCCTGCGTTCAGGGGGCTTTGCGGTGCAAAGCGGTCCGCAAACCGCTCAGCTAGCTCCTCGTAGCTAAGGCCGCTAGAGATGGCGAGAGCGGCCAGCGGCTGCGGGTTCGCTTGTGGCGTTGTGATGCGTCGCAGGATGGTAAAGAGCCGCCGCGAGCTACAGTCCTCCTCCATCTTCCTGCAGAGCGATGCCCACTGCCGGCGGTAAAGTTTGTTGGAATGCCGCCTCGCTGCTGCGTCCAGCCGATTGTATACTGTCCAGTCGGTTGGTCGGTCCGTCCGCCGTGCTCGTCGCTCAGCTTTGTCGCGTTTTTGCTTCAGGTCGAGCAGCTTGTTGTCGGGCGTTGGTTGCCCTGCCCGAACCTCTACGCGGCGAGTGGCTGCGAACGCGCTACGGACGAGACTGGAGAAGAAATCCGCGCCGGACGTAGCTGCGGCTTCTACTTCGCTGCGGAAGCGGTTCCAGTTGACAATGGAGTAAGTGCGCGTGGCGCGAGCTTCCTTGGCAGTGGGCTCAATGAGGATTGAGAAGTGATCAGAGCCCCAAAGTGATGGTGCGCGATTCCAAGTCGCCTCGATGCCGCTGGACGCGAACGCGACGTCTATGCAGGAGCCGGGTGTGCCGCGTCGCCAGAAGGTGGGCTCGCCGGTGTTCAGCGGTGTGAGTCCCAGCTGTGTTACCATGGCGTGTAGGTCGTCTCCTCGCGCGGTGTTTCGGGCACTTCCCCACGCACAATGATGGGCATTGAAATCTCCGAGGATGATTTGTCGGGTGGCACAACACGAAGAGACTGCACTGAACCACTGGGCATTCCACTGCACAGCTGGGCGCACGTAAACACTAGCCACAGACGTGTCCACACCACGTATGCGGACTGTAACAACAACACACTCCTGCACATCACTCGTCGCTGCCGCCGAGTCAACGAGGACATGTTGGACATCGCACCGCACATAAACCGCGCACCGAGATTTCCCTGGTTTGTGTTGGGGATCACTGCATTGCACTGCAGCACATGTAACCTCCTCACAGGTTGTCGGGAAGTGGTATCCGACGTAGCCGGGCAGCCGCATTTGAGGGTCCCCCTCGTGTGCACGAACGTACGTCTCCTGCAGCGCTACAACCTCAGGAGACTCGTTAGACACTCGTAAGCACAGCTCTGAATAGCGCGCGGCAAGAGAACGTACATTCCACTGCAGGATGGAAGGAATTCGAGGAGGTGTCCGGCGACTAGCCATGATGTTGGACATCCTGTAAGGAGGCGCCTGCTGCTTCTGAGCCGACGCGCCTGTCGGGAGAGTCCTCCGGGATATACCTGGCGAGGACGCGAATTGCAGCCATCAGCTGCTCGATCTTTTTGTCTCGCTCGTCCGGAGAGGTGGCGTGGATGTTGCCCGCACCGAAAATGGGTAGTGCGGTGCGAGCTGTGGTCTGGGAGCCCCCGGGGTGCTGCTGGCGTTGCTGCTGGCATGGCCGCTGCTGGCGCGGTCCCTGGTCCTGTCGGGGCTGCTGGGGCGGGCGCTGGTGCGCACCACGGGAGGCCATTTGCGCATAGCTGGGAGCACGCTGGTGCTGCTGGCCACCCGAATGAATAGTTCCCTCACAGACAACCGCGCGAACGGCCCGCCGGGAGAGGGGCACTTCTGACGTCGCGAGGATAGTGGCCACGTGCCTCTCTCTCTGCCACGCAGGGCAGACTGGATTCGTGGCAGCATGGCGGCCTCCACAGTTTGAGCACCGCGGCTTGGCTCTGGCACATTCCGCACTTGGATGTGGCCCGCCGCAACGGGCACAACGCTCCATGGCGAGACAGGCTTCGGTTGCGTGTGCCAGGCTAGAACACCGAGCACACTGTCCCTTTTCAGAGTTCTCAAATCTTCCGTTTCCACCCCTTCCCAATTTTCCGTCGAAATCAAAATCACCTTCCTGTACGCCTGCAATGCCTCACGGATAAAGACGTCATGAAGGCAAGTGCTCAGGAAGCCACAGAAGCTTCAATTAACCCCTTTTGGTTCTGGGTCCACGACGACACAACAACGGTTCTTAACAAGAAGGTCACCGCAAGCCACAAGTTTCCCTTTGGAATGTACCGCTCTCAAGGTATCCATCCCTGCATGGAACATTTGAAATTGGCCAATTGAACCAATTTCCATGAGGACCATAACATTCTGAAGGAGGCTCTTAAGTCTTGTGCCTGGTAGGGGTGCTCGGCAAGGTCCGCATGCAAGAAAACGGAGTCAACGACTAACTTACCAGTTGGGAGACTGGGCAAACCAATATGCTAGTCATCACTGCTCGTATTAGCCTTAGCAGTACCTCGGCCAGAGGCCGATTGAATCCTATATGCGGAGAACATCAAGGAACGACACCGCTTGGAGTAGCGTCTTAACATCACAATTCTCCTTGTCTACAATGAAAGTGATAGTACTGATGACAATGCCGCTGTAGTTAGTGATAATAACAATGACGACATTATCAGAGGTGGTGAAATGTGGCAGTCCTGGCCCTACGGGGCTGGGACGGTAGATCAACGCCGCTTGCGGCGGGGGCTAGCCAGCCACCGAATTTTATGTTGTAGGCCGTCATTGCACCCGCCATTCCTTTGGTGGTGGACGACGGCTGTTGTTGCGGCGCGCGTCTTTTTCTCGCTCCTATTTTCCTTCCTTCTCTATTTACTCTCCTGTCCGCACGAGGCAGCGGAAGTGGCTCAGCCACAGAGCCAATAGCAGGTCCGTGCATTTTCTTTTCCTTCTTCCTACAGCCACAACAACGACATTGTCAATGATAATGACGGTGCATTTAGTTGATAAATGTAACAAGAGCAAACGTGATGCACCGTGTGCACCGCAATCGCTCAGCCGTTCGCATGTCTGCAGTATAGATTCCGCAGTGCTCTCGAAATTTTAGAGCGCAGCTCTTTAGCGTCCGCTCCTGCATTTCGCAATGTCGCCGACAACGTCGCTGTTTTCTCCCATTTCCGCCTCCGCAGCCGGCGCAGCGCGCTGCTCTGGCTGCATGCGCTCCGCGTGGGCATGACTTTGTCGGTACTGTAAAACAGGAACTACTCGGTAAAGCGTAAAATGAATGCTACGATAGAGCGTCAAGGAAAGGTGCGCAAGTGACAAAATTGTTGAAGTGGTTTAATTAGGTAACCAATTAGTGCTAATAACAATAACAATTTGTTCACAGAAAAGGAACGACGCATTTTCTGTCTAACCTGGGCCCATATTCCGAAGTTTCGCTATCTCCCCACCCTCAAGTAATCTGATTGGAGGAAACCCCGGAATATGATGTGGCCACCTCTTCCGGTTCCATATTGGCAACACCCAGTTCCGGCGTTTCGACCAATCAGATAACTCGAGGTCACGTGAGATCGGGACACTTCGATAACGACGCAAACTCGGATTACGGGCCCTGTGCTGTGGACTAGGGTGCCTCGATGCCAGTGCCGCGCTACATCGAATTTGTCTTGGTACTCCCCTGATGGGCTGGGACAGGTCGGTCACCGCCGCTTGCGGCGGGGCCTAGCCTGCCACCGAATGTTTATCTGCTGTGCGCCGTCGTTTTCACCCGCCACCGCTTTGATAGTGGACGACAGCTGTTGTTGCGGCGCGCGTCTTTCTCTCCCTGTTCCCTTTCTTTCGTCTGTATTTTCGCTTCTGTCGCACAGCAAACGACGCCTCTTCGATGGAGGCGAAACGAAGAGGCGTCGTGTGCTGTGCGATGTCAGCGCACGTTAAAGATCCCCAGATCGTCGAAATTACTCCGTAGCCCTCCACTACGGCTCCTCTTTCTATCTTTTCACTTTCACTCCCACCTTCCTCTCTTCCTCAACGGCGCGGCTGAGGTGTCCACAGAAAACAAGTGAGACAGTTCACGCGCCTTTCCCTTCCTATAAACGAATCTCTTCTGTCTGCACGAGGCAGCGGAGGTGGCTCAGCTGCCCCGCCGGGGTGGCGCAGTGGCACGACGCTCGACTACTGTGCCGGAGTTCCTGGGTTCGAACCCGACCTCGGCGGTTGCGTTTCGATGAAGGCGAAACGAAGTGGCGTCCGTGTGCTGTGCGATGTCAGAGCACGTTAAAGATCCCCAGGTGGTCGAAATTACTCCGTAGCCCTCCACTACGGCTCCCCTTTCTCTCCACTTTCACTGCCACCTTCCTCCCTTCCCTTACGGCGCGGTTCAGGTGTCCACAGAGCAAGTGTGACAGATACTGCGCCTTTCCCTTCCTTTGAACCAACCAACCGTGGCTCAGCTATAGAGCCAGTAGCAGGCCCGTGCATTTTGTTTTCTTCCTACAGCCCTAACAACAACACCGATGCACCCTACTGTGGACACGTTACCAGGGCTGTAAAGAGAGGAGGGTGGGAAGGAAAGCAGAAAGAGTGAAAGGGGTTGCGTGATGGAGGGCTCCGTATTGAGTCCTTTCACATAGGGATCTTTAATATGACTGACATCGCACAGCACGGACGCCTCTTCGTTTCACTCTCCACCGAAACGTCATTAGAGCCACTGAAGTGGCTTAGAGGAAAGTCCCAGAATCTTCACTTGCGTAAGAGCGATTAGTTGGTATGGAATATGCGTGAAAATTAAAAATGTCTGTAATTGTGCGTACAAGTGTTGCCCGAATTCTTCGCCCCAATATATCGAAAAGCTGAAACAGCTGATGAGCTGCACTCAAATTTCGCATTAGGAAGTAACACCATTATCATCATCATCATCATCTGCTTGACTATACCCACTGCAGGGCGAAGGCCTCGACCATATTTCTCCATTTAACCCGGTTCTGTGCTAACGGCATCCACTTGACCCCTGCGAACTCCTTAACCTCATCCGCCCACCTAACTTTCTGCTACCCCCTGCTACGCTTTCCTTCCCATGGAATCCAGTTTGTTACCCTAAGCGACCATCAGTTACCCTCTCTTCACACTACATGTCCTGCCCATGTCCATTTCTTCTTAATTTCTACTAGAATGTTGGTAACTTGAGTTATTTCTCTGTTCCACTCTGCACGCTTTCTATCTCTTAATGTTACCCCTACCATTTTTCGTTCCATAGCCCTCTGGGTTGTCCTCAACTTAAGTACAACTCTCTTGGTTGGCCTCCACGTTTCAGCCCAATAGGTGAGTGATTGAGCCCCATACTGGGTGATTGTGTCTCCTTGCCTAATACCTTTCTTTATGGGAATTTTGTTACTTTCTTTATGCAGAACAATGGTTGCTGTGCAGCCACTATATATATCTTCCAGCACTTTCACGTACGATTCGTCTACCCCTTGATATCGCAATGCCTGCATCACCGCCGATGTTTCAACTGAGTTTAATGCTTTTTCGTAATCAATGAATGCTATGTATAAGGACTGGTTATATTCCGAACCAGTATTATTACAGCATGCGCTATTTTCTCCATGTTATTCTTCCTTATATCAGCCACCTTGCGCTTATTGATTATCTTTTATATCTTGGCCAATTCAATCTGGTCTGTTGGATTGGAAGCTTTCATACTCTGGCGTTTCGTAATCAAGTCTTTCGTGTCCTTAGACAGCTGACCGGTATCCTCTCTAACTCTCGTGCCACCTACTTCTACCGCACATTAAGTAATGATATCTCTGAAATTATTGTTCATTGCTTCTAGGGTAATGTCGCCATCCTCGTTTAGAGCTGAATATTCTGTAGCGAGATCCCGAACTCTTCTGCCCTCCCCCTCACCGCTAATTCGTTGATGGGTTTCTTTCTTACTAATCTGTTGCGTTTCTTCTTCAGATTTAGGCTAATTCGGGACCTGACCATCTTGTGGTCACTGCATCGCGCTTTCCCGATTACCTCGACATCTTGCACAATGGCTGGGGTTGAACACATTATAAAGTCAATTTCATTTTTACTCTCCCCGTTAGGACTTTTCCATGTTCATTTCCGGTTCTTCCGTTTGCTGAAGAAGGTATTCATGTTTCTTAAGTTATTGCGCTCTGCAAACTCAACTAGTAACTCCCCCCTGTTATTCCTAGAACCAATGCCATAGTCACTACTGCCTGGTCTCCTGCCTGCTTTTTCCCTACCTTGGCATTGAAGTATATTGCGTCTTTACTTTTCGCATTGCCCATTCTACATCTTCGTAGGAGCTTTCAACTGCCTGGTAATCATACCTACATGAAGGTGCATAGGCTTATACAACCTTCACTTTATACCATTTATTAAGCCTCTCATCAATACTATAGAGTTCATCTATATTACCTGCTATATACTTATTTACAAGCTGTGGGAATTCAACATTTCCCTCGCCCGCACGACGCAGAGAAAATCCTCTCTCTCTCTCGGGGAGCCCTCATCTTTCCCCTTCTGGCCTCCTTCCTCCGGTGCTGTGGCGGAAAGCGCGGGGTTGAGAAAACGGCCCCTCCTTCCCCTCCCCTCTGATCTTGGCGGACAGCAGCTTCACTCAGAGAGACGACGCCGCGACACTGCAGCGCGCGGATGCTGCTATGACACCGAGGAAGAACATTGGGCGTTCCCAATAAACTACTTGGCCCGCTGGCTATGTTTGCCTCGGTGTGACGTTCTTCACGGCCGCTCCTGTGGTCAGAGCTAGCGGTGTGGCCTCGGTTCTCAGAGCGGAGCCGCAGCCCCGTGAGAATCCCCCCAAGGGGAACCTACTCCTAGTTGTCGCCTCTCTGATAAGCCTCGATAACAAAGTACATGCCCATCCTTCAGTACACCATATGCCTCATTTGGCCTCCTAACCTCACTAAGGCCTATGACATCCCTTTTCATACCCTCTAGTCCCTCTCACAGCACTGCTAAACTATCTTCACTAGCTAGGGTTCTAACGTTAAACGTTGCTGGGTCAGTTTCCAATGGGGGCCTGTCCAGCGGAGCCAGAAGTTAGCACCCCCTGCTGCGTCACAGGTCTGACCGCAGCCGTGGTCAGTTGTTCCGCTGCGGCTGGTGACTGAGCTAGGGCCGGGGTTTTATGCAGCTTATCATGAGAGGTCAATTACTGCACCAGGGTGGCCAACTCCTGTTCTGGTGAGGGAGTGCTTTGCCGGAGGTGTTCACGGGCATCACGTGCACCCCAAACCTTTTTATGCAGTTCCATCGCCACGCGGATTTTTTTATTAATCCGGTGGAGAATTGCGCGACACCGGTATTTGAACCCCGCTCCTCTTGCATGAGAGGCGGATGTTCTACCGCTACGCCACCGCAGGCGTAATGTAATTCCAGGCAAATCTTTCCTTCAACGAAACGCTGCAGTCGTCGGTCGAGTTCAAAACCAGGGTCCGTATTCGAAGTTTGCGTCGTTATCGAAAGCGTCGCTATCTCCCTGGCCTCCAATCATATGATTGGCGGAAACGCCGGAACATGATGTTGCCACCTCATCCGGTTCCATAGTGGCAATACCCGGTCCCAGCGTTTCCACCAATCAGGAGACACGAGGCCACGTCAGGTAGCGACACTTTGATAATAATGATGCAAACTCGGAATACGGGCCCAGGGTTTTTAGGATGGCATGTTCAGGGGGTGAGACAGGTTGGTCACCGCCGCTTGCGGCTGGGGCTTGCCTGCCACCGAATTTTATATGTTGCAGGCCGTCACTGCACCCGCCACCGCTTTGGTGGCTGACGACGGCCATTCTTGCGGCGCGCGTTTTTCTCAAGTTACAGTTAAATTGGTTCACAGGAAGGGAAAGGCGCATTAACTGTCACACTTGCTCTGTGGGCACCCGAACCGCGCCGTAAGGGAAGGGAGGAAGTTTGTTCTCCCCTTGTTCCTTCTCTTTCTTTTCTATTTTCTCTTCTCTCTCCATGAGACAGCGGAGGTGGCTTAGCTACAGAGCCAGTAGCAGGCCCGTGCATTTACTTTTTCTTCTTCCTACAGCCACAACAACAACATCACGTCGGGCAGCTGCCACGGCTCACAGCTTATAGCCGCTTAGTCACGTCGCCGGCTATGACGAGCGGCCTTTCGAGCGTCCGGCGGTATTTGACCTCACTCTCAATGTCAATTTCCCCATCTCATCCTCCCCGCCCACGACTAAAGCATAGTGCGTCGTCACCCATACCAGTTTTCCTTCTTCCTACAACCACCCATACCAAACTGTAATGAAAATTCGAGAGGTTCGAGTAAGTCTCCTTACATTCAGTAATGCATAAGCAAAGAGGCCATATTGCATTGGCTTTGGTTGGCTAGTTATGTATATTCTGGATTGCATTTTTCGCTACGATTTGGATTAGGGCTATTACTATGGCAAATACCCGGGTTAGATCTCGACCGCAACAAGCTGCGTTTCGATGGAGGCGAAACGAAAAGGCGTCCGGGTGCTCTGCGATGTCAGCGCACGTTAAATGTCCCCAGGTGGTCGAATTACTCCGTAGTTCTCCAGTACGGCTGCTCTTTCTCTCTTTCTACTTGCACTCCCAACTTCCTTCCTTCACTTACGGTGCGGTTGAGGTATCCACAGAAAACAAGTGAGACAGTTACCACGCCTTTCCCTTCCTATAAATCAATCAGTCATCCACAGAAACAAGTGTGACATATGCTGCGCGTCCCACCGGGGTGGTGCAGTGGTAAGACGCCCGAGTACTGTGCCGGAGTATCCGGGTTCAAACCCGACCTCGGCGGCTGCGTTTCGATAGAGGCGAAACGAAGAGGCATCCGTGTGCCGCGCGATGTCAGCGCACGTTAAAGATCCCCAGGTGGTCCAAATTACTCCGTAGCCCTCCACTACGGCTCCTCTTTCTCTCTTCCCACTTTCACTCCCACCTTCCTCCCTTCCTTTACTGTGCAGTTGAGGTGTCCACAGAAAACAAGTCGGACAGTTACCGCGCCTTTCCCTTCCTATAAATAAATCAATACCTCGTCTTCCTGTTCCTGAACAGCAACTATAATAGTTATTATTATTACTGTGGCAAACGATTATGCTTACCAAGATACTTTGTTGGGCGAGTTGGTACACATTCAATAATAATTTTTATTATTATTTATTATTAATAATCAAAATTAATAAAAACAAGTATGCATTTCTATTAAGACGTTTAGCCAAATAAAAAAGTCTGGGTATGATAATCTCTGATAGTCTCTGTTAATCCTAACAGACTCCAAAGCAGCATGCAGGAACTACACACGGGGCAAAATAAGCAAGGAAGCTCTGAGCATCCTCCTCGAAGCAAGGCTTCCAAATAAGACCTTAAGACACAGTATTTTCTGGATACCGGCGCACACCGGGATAGAGGGTAACTCGAGGGTAGACAGCCTAGTTCGCGAGATCACGAACCGAGCAGGGCACTCAGAAGCCCTGGAGGACCCCATAACGGTGGAACCAACGTATACAGAAATACTATTCTGCCACAGAGGGCGGAGATTCAAATACACACCACCCCACACATTATTAACACTGCACGAGGCGGTCTGCTGGCGGAGACTGCAAGCAGGGACTTTCCACAATCTATACATACTACACAAGATGTTCCCTACACAATACAGGAACACATGTCCGTGGTGCGGGGCAGCCCCCACACTATACCACATCACATGGAATGCGAACGAAACAGAGCCTTCCACAAACTAAATAACCCGAGTGCGGAACAATGGGAGGGTCTGCTGACCAGCAGTGAGCTCACGACCCAAAGGGCATTGGTGCGGCACGCCTGCGAAGCAGCAAGACTCAGCGGTGCCTTGGAATAGGGTCGCCGACCTTGCGAAGAGGCCGAAGATATGAAGACATCGGCCCGCCGCTAAAACCAGAAATTTTTAGAGCAATAAATGTTTTTTCTCTCTCTCTCTCTCTCTGGGAGAGAGAGCGAGAGAGAAATTCACACAACATTGCATTGTTGTGTGAATTTTGGATTGAATTTCTGCTAATGACTTCGATTCTGGCTATTATTAATATGGTCAGTCATTATGCAATTGTAACGTTGTAGCTAAGTAATTATAAGTAGTCTCGGTAATTTGTTTTTTTTTGGCATTGGTAAGTGGATTGTGTTGGTTTGTATTTGGACCTGTCTTCAGGTGACGCCTTCGGCGGACATAAGGTAAGATGGAGTCCAAAGTCAGACTCCGCCAGCACCACTAATGTATCGCATTAAAGATCTGAACAAAACGAAGTGGCGTCCGTGTGCTGTGCGATGTCAGCGCACGTTAAAGATCCCCAGGTAGTCGAAATTACTCCGTAGCCCTCCACTACGGCTCCCCTTTCTCTCTATCCACCTTCACACCCACCTTCATCCCTTCCCTTACGGCGCGGTTCAGGTGTCCACAGAGCAAGTGTGACAGATACTGCGCCTTTCCCTTCCTATGAACCAACCAACCAACCAAAGATCTGAGCAGAAGCAGCGAGATTTTCCTCACATCGCGGTGTAGACCTCAAGCGCGCATCTAATACGATCGGCTTCATGCCACGGCGGCAGCTTTTCGATTGGGGCGAAAAGCTAGACACTCGTCTCCTCTATGATATTGTACCGGGACAGCGGGCCCGCTCAGAATCCATACAAGGGCGCGTGAGATAAAGAGAAGCAGGATCGGCCGCAACGAGTATTCTTGTGATGTATCTCGCGCTCGCTCTCGCCGTTCCCTCCGCACCTCTTCTTTGTCGGCGCAACGCACTCGACCGGCGTAGGCAGTGCTCCGTGCATAACATCTTGCAACAATATCAGCGCACGTTAACAGCTCAAGGTGGCCAAATTTTCGGGTAGTTCAGTGCAGTGTCTTTCATTGACTATTTTTAAACGTTATGCCCGACAAACAAAACAAAAAAAAATTTGGCGACGATTACGTTACTTCCTTAAGCGAACTCTGAGCGCGAGCAGCTCGTCAGCTCTTTCAGATTTTCGATAGATTGAGGTAACGGATGTATGGACAATTACAGGCAACCTTTTATTTTTCTCGCAGATTTCATACCTAGTTCCTCTTCCGCGAGTGACAGATACTGGGCCTTTCCTTTCCTCTAAACCACTTTAGTGGCTCTAATTACGTTTTGATGCAGGCGAAACGAAGAGGCTTCCGTGTGTTGTGCGGTTTCAATGCGCTTAAAAGATCCCCAGGTGGTCGAAATTAATACGGAGCCCTGAGCTAAGGCACCCTTTCACCCTTTGTGCATTCACTCCCATCACCTTCCCTGTACGGTGCGGTTAATGTGTAAGCAGAACAGGTGTGACAGCCAATGTGTCCTTCCTTTTTTCTGTGAACCAGTTATTATTGTTATGGCTATAAATAATTACCTTATCAAACCACATCAACTGTTTTCTCACTTGCAAACCTTTCCTTGATGTTTTATCCTATGGCACTATACTTTCTCTCATATGCCAAACAGTTCCTCTCTTACAACGCCGAAAATTTCATGCCTACGAAAAACCCGCCTCGATTGCGGAGTTGGCTACCGGGGACAACGGTGACAAAGCGAAACGCAGGAACAGGCGGCAAAGACCTTCGCCCTAAGATTCCGAGAGCTCTGTGGAATCTATATTGAAGAAATACGAGTGCCTAAGCGTTGTTAAGTGCAAATGGTGCATCACGCTTGCTCTGATTATCAACTAAATACAGCATCATTATCATTGCTAATGTCATCATTCTCATTACTAATCGCAGCGTAATTGTCATCGCTATCATCCTCGCGGTTACAGTTGCTCTCGCCAGAGGGTAGCCTAGAGCTGATGACCGAGCTAGTGAGAATGTCATTCAGAAAGGGCAGCACACAGCCTGATGAACAGGAGCCAGGGCTACCAATGACAGGGCCACAACCGGATCTGCAAACGTAGTCGGGACAAGTCGGAGAGATGGAGCTGAAGGTTATTATCGGGCAACTTTCGGGCGGTACAGCACCGGGCATAGATGATGCCCCGGCATTGCTCCAGAAGATGGGTCCTAAACACAGACAGGAATGGCGAGCAGTTTTAAGCTACTACTTGGAGTCGGGAGAAACTCCAGATGAACTGAGATTGGGCGGAATGCTGTTCCTGTTGAAAGGCTCCCGCAATCGCAGCAGCCCTGCGGCGTACAGACTAATTACGGTGAACCCGATTATATACAGGGTGTTTGCTCGAGTCCTAAGCAAAAGGATCCAGGCATGGGCGGAATGAGAGAAAGTGCTGGCCAAGCTGCAGCAGGGTTTTCGTCAGGGCCGGAGATTGGAGGGCAATTTATTCATTCTGACGCAGTATATCGACCCCGCCGGGGTGGTGCAGTGGTAAGACGCCCGACTACTGTGCCGGAGTTCCCGGGTTCAAACCCGACCTGGGCGGCTGCGTTTCGATGGAGGCGAAACGAAGAGGCGTCGTGTGCTGTGCGATGTCAGCGCACGTTAAAGATCCCCAGGTGGTCGAAATTACTCCGTAGCCCTCCACTACGGCTCCTCTTTCTCTCTTTCCACTTTCATTCCCACCTTCCTCCCTTCCCTTACGGCGCGGTTCGGGTGTCCACAGAGCAAGTGTGACAGTTACTGCGCCTTTCCCTTCCTGTGAACCAATTTAACGCAGTATATCGAACTCGCGATGGGACAGGGTAGAGAGCTCTGGGCTGCCTTCCTTGATGTGGAGAAGGCATACGACTGCGTGGAACATGATGTCCTGTGGAGGATGGTGCGCCTCAGGGGTCTTCCTGAAGCGGTCATCGCCCGGCTACGTTCCCTCTACACAGACACCAAGGTAGTTGTGGAGTGGCAAGGCCTTCAGTCTCAACAGGATAGTTAAGCGGGCGAGTTGGTGATACATCCCCGTCCTCGTTTGTTCGCGCTGTTTTTTTGGATGACCTTTAGTCTTGTCCGGTCGACGTGCAGAGGGGTCTACGACAGGGATGCCATCTGTCCCCGCTGTTGTTCATGCTGCTGCTGAGCGATCTTGAGGGTGAATTGGAAAGGTGTGGCGAGGGTTTTGACTTGTCATACATGGACAGTGGCCGGGTAGTGCAACAGGTCCTACTGGGCCTGCTGTACACAGACGACATGGTGATTATGGCGGGCTCAGAGGCAGGACTGCAAAAGTTGCTAGATATCTGCACAGCGCACGCGGAGCATTTCGGTCTACAGTTCAGCACAAGGAAGAGTGCAGTACTGTGCTGGTCTCTCGCCAGGACGGCTGTGGAACCGAGACTACTTCTACAAGGGCGCGAAATCCAGTGGGTTTCAACCTACAGGTACCTCGGGATAGACCTCATGACACAGCATGCCTACCTGGTCTACTACGAGAGCAGCCTCCGTGCGAAGGCGGTGCGCAGCCAGAATGTTCTCAGAGCCAAGGCGTTGTAGTCGTTCAATTGAATGGAGGTCCTAAGCACCGTATGAAAGGCGGTGATGTTGCCAGATCTGACATATGCAATGTAGTGTTGAGTACCACGTCCTCGACGCGGGAATTTATGGAACGAAGACAGAGAGAGGTGCGTAGACGGGAACTGGGAGCCCATCGTTCATCCCCCAATGAGGCGGTGCAGGGTGATGTTGGCTGGTCTTCCTTCGAGGCCCGGGAGGCGGTAGCCAAGATTACTTTTGAAATGCGTTCGTGGACTGTGGGGGCGGACCGCTGGGTTCATCGAGTACAACGCTGCCTTTTGTACCGCGGAGTATGTACACGCTGGAAGCGGAGGGTACGTGAACTGAGTGCAAAGTATGAGATACCACTGCCAACGGTGACAAACACTAAAGACACCTGCTGGACTACTTCAAAGGTGCGTGAACACGGGGCAGCGGCGGAGACCAGGCGGTGGCGAACCGGTGCAGCGGCCAAGCCGACTCTTAGTATGTACTCCTAGCACAAGAGGGACATCACTCAGGAGTTGTTCAATGACAACTCCCTGGGGAGCGCCCTGCTTTTTGAGGCCCGTGCGGGGGTGCTGCGCACGAAGAAATGGCGCACGCGGATCGAAGGCAAGGACAACTCGAATGTCTTGTGTGCGGTTTCCGGGCGGGAGACAGATACGATTGAACATATTGTGTTGAATTGCCAAGTGCTCATCTCATGTCAGCCTAGTGGGTCAACTTTGCCGCTGGTGCTGTGGTTCACGTCTGGACAGCCGCAAGGAGACGCTGCGGTGGACAATGATGTGACACAGCGGGATGAGAGGGCTGTGGCTATGGAGACAACCAAATGACGCCTTGAGAACTGGATAAGGCATACTAGATAAATAATGTTGGTGGCGTAGCGCCAGAGCGGGACAGACTCCGCCACACTAGGGAATTGACTTGGCTAGGACCTGTCTGGTCCACCTGGTTAAAAAGGGGAGCCTCAGTACCAAACCAAACCAAAATCACTCGGGTGAAGAATTAGTTCCCAGTGGAGACAGGATTTATTCTTTATTTCTGGAGGTGGTGACGAGGAACAACGCGAACGGCGACAGCGTGAAATGTAGGAACGGGCGCCAAAGACCTGCGCTCTAAAAATGTAGAGCTCCACAGTAAATCGCAGGCACTGGCTAGCCGCAGTTACCTTGTCCGGCTCAACCCTGCTATGAAGTTGTTTCCGTGATTCAATGTGGCTATAGCATCTTGCGAATTCGCACAGATGATCCAGGGTTTGTATATCTCTGGGCTTAAATTGAGTATCACCAGTAATGTATCAGTATGTTTGAACGCTGTTTTTAAACCTGAACATTTCCGCCCAACCTGGTGAATGCTCTGCATTATGCTATTTCTTCATCCCATCTAAACTGCACTCCTGATACTGGTTCAGAATCTAGGAAACTCTATTATTGTTGCCTAAATGACTCCTACTTGCGAGCTACTGAAGCATGCACTTGGAGGCGTGTGTTGAATAAATCATCGCTGCCTTTGTGCTCAATGGACACATTCCTACAGACCCAACGGAGGGGACAGCATGCACATCGTCAAAGCGAAATCATTTCCTTAACCTTGCTTGAGTGTTCGCACACCTTGATCGTTGTGGCGTTGTTTTGTGAGGGCGTGCGTGCTCGGTTGCTGACAACAAGCGGTGGTATATTGCGCTGTGTTCAATAACATTGTAGTCGCTGGGGTTATGCTCCATAAAAAATTACTACATTCAATCGATGCTATATGAAATTTACATAAATAAATCGACCACCAGGAAAACGTCATGAAATTTCTATATTTTTGCTCCAAAATGCTCTCCAATATTTGTAGTGATAATTACGCGGAAATTTGTGCAAATGGTAAAATCTGGGCCGCGCATATCTATTCTGTATAGCTTACCAAACACTTTCGACCATTCAGTTTGCTGCGGACCCAGGGTGTCTCAATCAGACCTTCACGAGTGTTTTACCGCTGCTGAGGTAAATGTTCGTGCATGACATAGATCCCCATAGAAGATGAGTACTTCACACTTGAATAGTTTGCACTCGATGGACTGGGTTTGGTATCGTGTTATATGAATATCTTGAATGTCTTCGTTAGCGGGCTGCTTGAGATTATAATAGAAAATATTAAAACTGCGAAGAGGCGAGTGCGTAGCAAGGCCAGCAGCCCAGTCTCCATAACCTAGTTAAACGTAATGCGCACTAAACATCACAGAAATACGAACACGTGTTACACAATACAGATGACGCTTTCTTAACTATACACCCACCGAAACATAGCGAAAAGAATCTCTATCTCTATCTAGAGTTTCTCCCTGAAACTGTGCTGGGGAGACTGCGAAGAATATGCCCCTGCTTATTGTACCCTTAACGAGTTTGTACAAAATGGCATGTCAACGTCGACTTCATTCCTAGAGCTCTTGCTCTCAACTATTACGAACACAGAATCAGGCGTCAGTGAGCCCCTATGTCTGCCAAATGGTGTATTCCCTGCTGGTATTCATTTCTCCTTACAACGCACTTGCAG